>LFZO01000260.1:0-48325 GCA_001578225.1 Pseudocercospora musae | reverse complement strand
CTACTACTACTACTACTACTACTACTACTACTACTACTACTACTACTACTACTACTACTACTACTACTACTACTACTACTACTACTACTACTACTACTACTACTACTACTACTACTACTACTACTACTACTACTAAGAATACTACCGATATTGCTAGATATATATATCTAATCCTTATCCTTATTATTTATTAGTACTATAGCCTTATTACGCTAGATAGCTTCTTAGGTACGCTAGTCTAGATCTTATAACTAGCCTATAGTAGCCTATATATTCGCTATAAGCTACTTCTACGTAAGGCGCTATACTAGATCTATATCTAGGAAGATTAGATTAGTATTTCTTATCTAAGAGTTTATATCTAAGGTATTAGCTAGAGCTAAAGTAGAAGGACGGAATAGAGTAATATTGCCTATAATAGTACTACTATCTAGGCTAATACCTTTTTTACTACTAGACGAAGTAGTAGGCGAGACTAACGTATATATTATCTATTCTATAACCTATTCGATCGAGTTATAGAAGACGTTCCTCTTAGGCAAGCTAATAGGATTAGATACCTAGTACGCCTATCGGTCTATAGTCTCTCGATAGAGGAATAACTCTCCTATACAAGGTAGCTAAGATAGTTGACGTACTAGTAGTACTAACGTAGTAGGAGTATCGAATCTCGATTATCTATAGTAGAGATAGATTTGTAGACTATAGCGATAGCTAACTCTAATTACTAGAGGTAAAGAAGGACTAATAGGTACTAAGAGGACTAGAGCTAGAAGGTAGATTTATAGACTATAGTAGCTAACTCTAATTAATAGGAATAAAGGAGAAAGGATAAGGATTAGAAGAACTAGAGCTTATTAGTTAGTAGTCCGACTAACGAATATCGAAGAAAGGGCTAGTTACCTACTAGCGAAGGACTTTCCTATATCTACTATACTAAATAATACTAATAATCTATATAGGATACTCGTATTCTACTATAGATAATACTTATCTATAATTTCTATTCGCCTTAGCTATATAGTTGTCTAGCTACTATAGGTACGATATATATCTACTATAGTCGAGATAATAGAGATTCGTATATATTCTAAAGCTATAAATATCTAAAACCTTTCGACTCCTTAATTAGTATCCTTAGCTCTAGGCGTATCTTAGGCTCTTTATATTAATAATTCGAATAGGATAGTATTACTAGCTTAGAATTCCTACGAGAAGCTAGTATATAAGGCCTTACTCTCTTAGATCGAACGCTATTTAATCGAGGTATAGATATTAAATCGTTTCCTATAAAGAGCTTAAGATCTATATTAGCTAGAAATTCGATACTATATCTAGAGTCGAAGCTAATCGATATTATTAGCTCCTAACTAGTAAGTAACCTTATTAGGCTTATAGTACTACTCTATATAGAAGAGATATACTATTATAGTAATATAGTACACCTATTAATAGTTATTATACTATCTTAAACTAGACTTAGGATTCGACTAGGACTTACTAGTAGGACCTTATTAGTTCTACTATAGATCCTAGCTATCCTACTACTATTACTACTAGCTTGTTTAAGCGATACTTTTATTATAGCTATCTATAATAAATTAGTAAGGCTACTATACTTAACGTCTACCTTTCGCTAGATACTACGTTATCGACCTACTACTATATATACTATTTCGTCTATTATACGAATTTCGAGCCTACGATAAGCTAATGCCTACCCGTCTACTAATAGTATAATAATAGATTCTTTAAAGTAGCAAAGTTCCTCTACTATAGTAGTATTACTAGTAGATATCTTTCTAGCGTTTTCGAGATATTTCCTATACTAATCTTCTATATTCGGTTAGATAAAGTATATATACTATACTAAGAGGTCTTCTAGGACTACTAAGTAGGATCTATTAGAGCTACTTAGAATCCTACTATAGTATAACTAGGTTCTACTATAAAGGAATAAGATACTATATTTAGTATACTTCTATATATTAAGTAACCTATCGAGCTAGTATTTCGTTTTACTAATCTTAATATTATATAATATATTATAGAGTATTAAGTAGTCGAAGATATTCTAATTAGTAACTATAGTATAGTAAATCCGATAAAGTACGAATATTAGTTACTTATTAAAGAGGATATCCTAAGGTATTCGAAATCGATACTCGCTTAGTAATATATACTCGAGTACTATAGTACTCTACTCTAAAAGTAGTATAAATACAAATACTATCTTTGTATTCTTCTAAGGATATAGTAAAACATTTCCTAATTTAGTAGTATTAGGAGAATATATCGAATATCTAGATTATAGTAATTACAATATTCTACTATAGAGACTCTCGCTAGCCTATTAAGACATTTATCTTCTCTAAGCTTATTATTCTAATATATACGAATATAGTCTATATTCTAGCTTTAAAGGAGATCCTTCGATATAGTAGTATAATAATTAGCTCTAGTATTAGTCTAGAATACCTTCTATCTCTTTAACCTTCTTCCTATTTAACTTACGAAGTTAGGCTCTATAGTAGTAGATATAGTAGATTCCATATTAGAATCCTCCTTATTATAGTTACTTTCGAGAATTATATCGATATCGATTAATATATAGATACTAGTATCTATCTATAGACTAGAAAATTTAGTCTTATAGGATACCTTTCTACTACTATAGGGCCTACTACTAGTAGCTAGCTAGGTATTTAATATCGAAAACGTATCTTATATCTAAGCTAGCTAGAAAACTAATACCTAACTTCGAAGATTACTAGGAATTATATTCTATCTAGCTTAGCCAAGTTACTAGTAAAGATTAAGGTAGTTATACTTAAATATTAATTCCTACTATATTACGATCTAGACCATATAGATATTAATTCCTATACTAAGGATAGTAGTAGTAACTATAATACGAATTTTATAATCTATATCGCTAAATCGAACACACTAGAGCTCCTAATTATACGCTAGTATAGCTAAGATATAAAACTAAATAATTTTAAGTATAGATAAGATAGGATTAGTACTATTTCCCTAGTAGTACTAGTTATTGTCTAGGAATGCCTTCGTCTAGTCTACTAGCTATATTCGGATATAGTTTATAGTTACGATTATATTAGGATAACTATTAACAAATATAATAGTCTTAGGAATTTCTATAGGAGATATACTCTCTTCTATAGTAGATAGAGTTTAGCCTATATACTTAGTTAGAGATATAGCCTTCTCGATTACGAAATATAATTAGCCTTAGGTAGCTCTTATACTATCTATTTCCTTAAAGATATAGATATAATTAGTATAGTTTATACTAGTATAGAATATAGTAGTACTATATAGACGTTAGCTAATAGGATAAAATCTACTATTAGTAAGTATATAGGCTTACGTTATACGATCTAAGGTTCCTATATAGCTAAACTATATATAGTCGTTATAGAGGAGGACTTATAATTAAGTAACTATAAGGAACTCTTTACGAAATAATACCTAGATAGAGAGGAAATATACTTCGTTAAAGGCAACTAGTCTAATATAGAATACGAGAGGGACGCTATAGAGAATATCTTTAAATTCGTTAGAGATAGCCTATTTAGGACTTAGGATAATATAATTATAATACCTATCTTAGATCTTCGATATTATATCTAGATTATTCTATCTAGTTTCTACTATAACTAATATAGGCTTTATATACTTTCCTACAATTTAGATAAGATCTATATACTACTTAGTTCTAAGTCGACTAAGAGGAATAAGCTAAAGGGCGATCTATCTAGTTAAGATAGTAAATACCTAGAATATAAGACTCTTACCTAGGCTAGTCTTAGCAATAAATAGGATATCCTATTACTAGTAAATTAGAGCCTATAATACTCGAACTTATATATCTAGTAGCTTTTACTCTAGCTACTATAGAGACTATTTATATAGTCTATTAAGTATCTACCTTATCCTAGACTCGATTATAGGATATTGTAAGTATATAATATCTATATTATCTACTATATATACTATAGCGCGAATCGACTCTAGACTATATAAGTAGATATATTCGATTATATACTTAATAATATTATAAATTCCTCCTAGTTTAGATATTTACTCTAGCTCTATAGAAACTAATACTACTACTATAGGCCTTATAAGTAGGCTATTTTAGAGGCTACTCTAGATCTAGTAATCTTTGCGAATACTCTTTCTTACCTAGAATAACTTAGTAGAAGTACTAGATCTATTTAATATAATATAGAGCTAATTTATAATATACTTTATCTAGATAGATTATAGAGTTATTGACCTTATATTAATAGTATTTACTATAAACGCGTTCCTACTTCTCTTTCTAATATAGGTAGTTAGCTAAGGTATCGTAGTATTAGTAGATAGCTAGACTAGTAGTATTCTAGATTAAATCCTAGATTAAAGGAGAGAATTAGGAATTAATTCGCTAGTTACTTATAGTATAGCTAGATACTATAGTAGATTATTATAAAGGCGTTAGGTAGGACTATAGTATAGATAGGTCGAATTCTATAGATAGATTATATAAACTATAATACGCGATTTTAGTACTTCTATAAGGCTATAGCTTAGTAGAGTATTTAATATTACTTAAAATTAAAGTATAAGGTTCTTTTCGTAATTATATAGTAATAAGATATAGTAGATTTTGAGATTTCTATATATAAAGAATATACTTACTAATAGTATTCTATCTATTCTTATAATAGATTATATAGCCTCTATAAAATCTAATAGAATTAGATTAGACGAAAAACAAAGGATATATTATAGTCTATATAGGAGGTTATTTAGGAAGCGTTAGGGTTGATTAGTGCCGCTGCGGAGACTAGTAACTCTATCGCGGAATACGTACAACATAATCACATCAGTACACATATACCTGGTTTTTCGTCTGATTGGAGATAGGTATTATGGGACACATCTTTGAGAGTAACACTACGAGGCCTCGGTCGCAGCCTTGGACGGGCATCATGTTGTGGTTTAGCAGGCAGCAGGCAGCAGGCAGAAGGCTGTGTGAGTGCTCAGGAGAATTCATGGCGTGCACACAGCACTTTTCACATGCAAAAAGGCGGACTATTCATGGCAGGAAGGGGAAGCATGCGGGATGGTGTTGGAGAGGTGCAGCAGTGAGGATCAGCATGCTGCCCTAAGCCTAAGTAGAATAAGCGCGTGATGGGCAGCCTCGGTACGTTTGGATGGCTAGAACTAGAGGTAGGTATAATGGAGACGACATTGCAAGAGAATAAGTCGGGAGCCAGTGCGGGCAGAGACGCGGTATTGGGTATTGTAGAAGTGCTTTGCAATATTCGAGCAAGTAGAGTTATGATATGTAATGGCGCATTCCTCTCCGCACTTGTTCTGTGAAGCTTCCTTGCACCTGGAATCCTGCATCCAGCTTGCTTGGCTTCGCTTTGCTGTGCGCCGCCTCTCACCTCTCACCTCTCACCTCTCACACCTCACACCTCCTCCGTCTCCTCGCTGGTCGACGGTGCGTGCCTGAGCAATGAGTCGATCGCGCTTCTGACACGAACATACACATCCTGGCGAACACAGCCCGACTCCAGCATGGAACCGCGGCCGCTCATGGCCGCGAGCAGCATCGAGCCGAAACACACACCTCCGAGCAACCCGCACGCAAGCGCCGACCCCAACGCAGCGCCGCCCAGCAACTCTGCGCCCAAGGACCAGATACCAGGCCACCCGAGCTTCAGACGGTACGCACACACGGCCCACAATGCCATGGCCGACCGAGCTCGTGCTGACACGCCCCCTCGCAGCCAACGCGCATCTCGAGCATGTGAAGTGAGTTTGTGTCGAGTCGCAACATGCATGCCGCATGCACTAACACTCTACAGACATGCCACGCCCGCAAGGTATATACGCAAACCCTGACACTCTCCAAGCACAACTCACTCACCGCGCCAGGTGCGATGCGACGCCGCCAGCTTGGGCGTGCCGTGCACCAACTGCGTGGCCTTCTCCATCGAATGCAAGATCCCCACGCCCAAGCGCAAGAAGACTGCTGGAAAGAAGGATAGCGACAGGTGCGCAAGCGGCAAGCGCGGCACTGCGCAATGGTTGGCGCGTATGCTGACGGACAATGGACAGCCAAACGGCAGACTCGCAAACCGATGGCCCATCTCCTGCCAACGCCACTGCCGAACCTCTGCCCAAACGCCGCGAGATGGTCATGGAAGCCAACAATATCGGCATGAACACTCCAGCGGGTATGCCAAAGTCGGAGGGCACGGATCAATACTATGCCAGCCAGTCCGTCACCAACGGCACGTACGCGCAGTACATGAAACCGAAATTCGCCAGAGCGCCCATCAAGGAAGCGGGACGTGTTGCATACTTGGGAGAGTCGTCGAATCTCTCTTTGCTCGTGCAGGACCGCCATGGAACGACGGATGTGGTTCACTACCCATTGCCCGAAAATGTGCGGGGAGCTCGTGCGAGGATCAACGAGCTGGACCACGTGGAGATCGACATCCTGCACCAACGTGGCGCTTTCTTATTACCGCCTCGACAGCTTTGCGATGAATTGGTCGATGCCTACTTCACGTGGATTGCACCCGTCGTGCCTGTCATCAACCGGAGCAAGTTCATGAGGCGATATAGGGACGCCAAAAACCCACCTTCACTGCTACTTCTACAAGCCATCCTCCTTGCCGGATCACGAGTGTGCAATAACCCACAGCTCATGGATGCGAATGGCTCAACGACACCTGCTGCCATGACATTCTACAAGCGCGCCAAAGCTCTCTACGATGCGAACTATGAGGACGACAGAGTGACGATTGTCCAGGCACTCATCCTGATGGGATGGTACTGGGAAGGTCCAGAGGGTAAGAATCGAGAAAGAGGAGACATCGTCACGCACGCTCGGTCTGACCTTGCTGCAGACGTAACCAAAAACGTCTTTTACTGGAGCAGAGTAGCCGTCATCGTTGCCCAAGGCTCCGGCATGCATCGAAGGTGAGGAAACACCATCGAAGTATTGCACGCGAGACTGACCAATTGCCATAGTGTCGAAGGCTCCCAGCTCACCAAAGCGGACAAGCGACTGTGGAAACGAATATGGTGGACACTGTTCACCCGCGACCGATCCGTTGCCGTAGCCCTCGGACGTCCCGTCGGCATCAATATCGAAGACTCCGACGTCGAAATGGTCACCGAGGACGATTTCATCGACGACGAACCAGACCGCCCGGCAGAGTATCCACCTGATCCAATTCATGTGCATTTCTTCCTGAACTACGTGAAGCTTTGCGAGATCATGGGCCTGGTGCTGTCTCAACAGTACTCTGTGGCATCGAAGCTACGGCGTAACAATGCACTGGACCTGACCCACAGCGACATGGCACTTGCGGACTGGCTACAGAACTGTCCGATGGAAGTGCGATGGGAGCCCCAACGGCATCACTTCTGGTCAGCGTTGCTCCATGCAAATTACTAGTACGTCTCCTTGACTCTACTATCGGCGCGCTAGTTGACGGTCTGTAGCACCACACTGTGCCTCCTGCACCGAGCCCACATGCCGCCAGCTGGCTCCGAGTCGCGGCACGTTAACGGCTGGGCAGAGGAAACTGCTTACCCCTCGCGATCTATCGCATACCAAGCTGCGGCAATGATCACATCCATTATCGAAGCCCTTCAAACCCACGATCAGCTACGCTACACCCCTGCCTTCATGTAAGTGACCGAAATGGAAATGCAGCAATGCGACGCGTGGCGGTCCTGACAGCGGATGCAGTGTCTACAGCCTCTTCTCCGCACTAATCATGCACGTCTATCAAATGCGCTCAACCAGTCATACCATCGTTTCTGCGACACAAACGCGGCTGAATACCTGCATGCAGGCACTCAAGGATGTTTCCAGGGTCTGGTTGGTCGCTAAGATGGTACACACCCTGTTCGAGTCCATCCTTGGCAACAAAGTCCTTGAAGAGCGATTGCAGAAGGCTGCGGGTCGGAAGCACAACAAATCGAAACACGCAAGCAGCAAGGCGAGCAAAGAGACACCCTTGCAACCCGCTCCGGATCAGTCTGCCGATGCGCCGAAGCGAAAGTTCGATGACATGGAGTTTGGCTACACAAACGGACCACCGGCACCGCAGATGTCTTACGAACGATCGCGGCCTCAGTCACCCGTTCAAGATATGCCGCCGAACAGCCAGTCCCACCCACAACAACAGCAGATGCCTACGATCACTGCAAGTAGCCCGACGATGCGTCCTGGTAACGACGCTTTCATGGGCAATTCACGTGCTAACACACGACCCACGACTCCTTTCAACAATTTCTCATATCCAGGCACCCCGCCGAACCTATTCTTGCACACCAGAGGCTCCCCAAAGATCTCGGAAGACATGTGGCAGAATTACGACCCTCACCAGTTGTTCCCTCCGGAGACGAATGAGCTTTTCCCAGTCATGACTAACAGCCCGACTCAAACCATGGTCGATCCTGTGCTACGACAACAGCATTCGAACCCACAACAACCTCAGCAATTCGCACATGGTCCTCCGCCCATGCAGAGCCCTCCACAAATGCAGCAAGGGCAACAAGGAATGCAGATGCCTGAAGGTCAACAGGGAGTGTCACAGAATATGCCACCATATCACCAAGACCCAAATGCATGGGCTCAACTCAACACCATGCACAACCAGCCAAGGCAGGACGATTCGTGGAGCAATTCGAGCAGTGCCGGAGGGCCCATTGTTCCGACGACACTTAATGTCGGGGACTGGTTTGAGTTCTTCGGCATACCTAATGGAAGTGACATAAACGGCCTCAACGGAGCCGCTGGATATGGATGAACGAGGTCTTTTACCAGATTGAATGTGACACGATAAGTGAAGGAAAGAAAGAAAGAAAGCCAATTTTGGCGCTGAAGCGTTCCGAGATCACGGCAGATTGCGCAGCAGTTTAACGGCCAGCTTGCGATGTATTAGGACATACGTATGAGGCACCACGCGCCAGGCTGCCCGGTGCGCTCAAGTTGCTAGACGGTAACGAGGTAAGGCGGATTCGATGGCGAAACAGGATGTATGCCATAGCTATAGCGGTACTGCCACAGAGCACATCACGCATTCAAGTCAGTCTTCTTGCCGGACAACGAACTACCATCTTTCCCATCTAGCGAGACATTGCCAATTCGGGCCAGGATTTGACTTTCCAAGCGGATCGAAGTCAGACGTCATATGGTGCTAAGCAGCTGATATACGATGATAATTTGGAGAAGAGGCAGAAAGCCAATGCTTTGCCTTTACTTCTCCATGTCTGATCAGCAATTGAAGCTAGAGCAGAAGTATAGTCTTTTGACTGGTCTGAATCACAAGTTCCAGACACAGGTAGCCTTTGGTAGCAATCGGGAACATTCACACATTCGATCGCGTTCCTCCTGACCGAGTAGCCCTTCAATGCGTGGGTCGTGCGCATACTTCTCCTGCCGGCTCTCTCTTACCTTCGCTGGTGGCAGATCCAAGGGTGGACAGTGTCGGATTGCAGTGTGCATTATTCTTCTTATAGGCAGGCATCAATCAGGCGTTGATTCGGTGCTTGATCCAGGATTGTATGAGTCGTACCATCCACGCCTTGGGGTTTCGTCCAGAGACAGGGCATGCGCGACGACTGTTAGGCCATGTTTGTGAGCCTCACGAATTACGGCCTTTTGCAGTTCGATGTGTAGTCCACGCCTTCCTCTACTCGTTGGTTCACATAAGACATTGCATCTTCTGCAGTCTCCAGCTTTGGCCAAGTTGCGAGCTCTGCCCTCGTCTAGCTCACAAATCAGCATCTTTCGCAAGTATCACGTATCACTTCCGTTCACCTTCGGACTGTCGGTATGCATGAGAATAATGGACATCGGCCAGCCATTTTCTATGGTTGCAGCAAAGCTCGAGCCGAGCGTGTCGGCAGCTCGTACGTTCGATTCCCTGGTGGGATTGGGGATTGAGAGCCGACTTCTCGCAGCAGAAGAGATGGAGGATGTCGTCGTCTTCAGTATATACAGTACATTCCCGGGAGGCACAGCCCGGAGAAGGCCAGTCTGTCATCTCGCACCCTTGTGTCTTGACCTTGAACATCGCCAAGGCCCAAGACTATCACAATGAGGGCGCCATGTGCTTGGCCGTAAAGCAGGCACAAAATCACTGTCAAAGTATCGGCATTTTCTTGTCGATCATTGCCATGAACCGGCCATGAAGTGACGCCAGAAAGACGAGTACTAGGCAGAGCTTAAATATCCCGCCAACAACTACATTTCACCCTTGCTGCCTCATTGAGTTCCATCCATTTCAAACTGCTTTTCATCCAGTCCCAGTTCCAGCAAGCACAACCATGGATCCTAATGTAGACCTCAATATGCCCCCAAGAATCGACGTCCATGTCCACTACCTCCCAAAATTCTACCAAGAAGCCTGCCGAAAAAATGGCCACGGATTCCCAGACGGAATGCCTTACCTCCCCGATTGGAACGAAGAGGACCATCTCGCCATGATGGACACATACAAAATCTCGAGATCCATCCTCTCAATCTCGAGCCCCGGCTGCCATTTGGTCCCAGGAAACGACTCCCTTGCAAGGAACCTATGCCGACAAGTCAATGCTTTTGCTGCTGATGTGAAGAAACGAAGACCAGATCGTTTCGGATATTTCGCTTCCTTGCCACTGCCTGATGTTGAAGGGTGTTTGGCAGAAATTGAAAAAAGTGTGGAGGAAGGTTGTGATGGTTTCGTGATGTTGACGAATCATCATGGACATTATTTAGGCGACAGGGAATTGGATCCTGTGTTTGATGAGTTGAATCAGAGGAATGCTTTGGTGTTCATTCATCCTACGACGCCCCACTGCCTCTGCTCGTCTGAAGGCATTGCTGCTGGACGGCAACCGACGAATGCAACGCCTTTTCAAGGAAAATTGCCAAATCCTTGGTTGGAATTTACGTTTGATACCGCGAGGGTCGTAACGAATTTGTTTTTGAATGGGACGGTTCAGAGGTGTCCGAATATCAGGATTATTCTGCCGCATTTGGGGGGTGCTTTTATGCCGCTGCTTTCAAGGTGGACCGGGTTTAGTGAGATGCTGCCTGGGCCAACGTGGCAGAGTGTGAGTGAGGAAGTTGTGAAGGAGGCATTCAAGAAGCAGATCTGGTTTGATATGGCTGGGTTTCCATTTCCGAGCCAGCTGAAAGGACTGGTGGAAGGAGTCGGCGTTTCGCATACACGACTGCTGTATGGCTCTGACTACCCCTTTACGCGGATAAAAGGTG
Source organism: Pseudocercospora musae (assembly GCA_001578225.1). Taxonomy (NCBI): domain Eukaryota; kingdom Fungi; phylum Ascomycota; class Dothideomycetes; order Mycosphaerellales; family Mycosphaerellaceae; genus Pseudocercospora; species Pseudocercospora musae. Next base: position 37,020 of record LFZO01000260.1, on the reverse strand, counting down.
TTGAGCTCTTGATTGGGCAAATGGATGAAGGGGTTAAGAAGATGTTCACTGGAGAGGAGATCAAAGACCTGTATCAGAGGAATGCCGAGGAGCTTTTGGCACATAAGTAGGCATCAGTTTTGGATGATATCCTTAAGTCCGACTTTTCATGCCGGCTTTCGGAGACCGCCCCAGACAGCGATGCCGCTGCTATTCACTAGATGTTGGAGTCTTCCAGACTGTCTTTCACCATGTCTCTGCAGAGATCGTCAGAGCGTGCACCCGCGATGCAATCTCACCACGGGCAAAATTCTCGGGTAAAGGACCGACCATATGCCACTTGATAGGCGTCTCGCTCATTGATCTCTTCCCGCTCATCTTCTAACAATACTTCCGGCCAGACGGCGTTTTTCAGAGCCGTTGGGTCCAATATGAGAGACTCAATTCCACCACTACTCTCCCAGTTCTCATCCTGCTTGCGCTGCTCAATCAGAGCGACGCACTTGTCCAAGCTCTTTTCACGAGCGAGCTTCTTGTTCGGGCAGTCGTACGTGTTGTGATGCTTAACATGGGCGCCAAACCCGGCGAGCATAGATTCGGAGGGCTCATTGAAATTGCGCCAGCCACGCCTGACCACTGCGGGTCGCAGCGGGGGCGAGTATTCGGATGAGCATGGCAATGGGACTGACACCGCGCATCTTGTTGGTGTGCACTATAAAGCGCATATCGAAGCGAAATGAATGACAGCATCGCCTCCAACTTACAGCTGGTGAGGCGGCTTGGCAACAGTTTCCCGCTGCATGTGGAACGGAAGTCGCAACTGCAGGCAAGAGCAGGACGTGGTCCATCTGAGATGCCAGGTCTTGCAGCACCCTATGACATGCAACTCCAGGTATTCCCTCATCTTCGCGGTTTGCTCTCAATCTGTTCGAAATCAACCCTTGCCTTCCCTCCCCAAATCTTTCCGTATGCTTCATCGATGCAATGCCCTTCACGTTCCGCGCGGAGAAGCCGAGAAATGTGATACATCAAGAGACTGTTCGCCAACAAGAGATAGATCTCCAGTGCTCGTCTGAAATTAGTGCGGTATGTAGCGAGGTCTGTACGCTGGTCAGACGAGGAACGTTCCTCCGCCTCGAACTCCTCCAATTGTTAGATGAACAGCAGGTCTTCGCATAGAGACAGCCAGCAAAGAGTTCGAGAGAAAAGCTTCCATGCTCTATGCGTACTGATGCAGCTTGGCAGACTCAGCCTGGCAGCTTCGGTATCGTCGTCCGAGGAAAGCACAGATTCTCTGGATGCCGAGAGTCTCGTGGGTCCTCACCATGGCGGGCTTGCTGGGCTTGATCGTGTTGATTTTGGGAAAGGTAGTCAAAGTGGTGCATGTAGCAGAAGCGGTAGCCCTCTCCCACTCAACACCGCAGACACTGAGTCTCTCGAGGTCACCAAGAGCTCTGACAAGTCTCGAAGCTAAAGAGCTTTGGGCTGTGTATGGGTGAGGTTGCAGACTGGGAATGTGTAGACTCGTGATGCATACCAGCTAATACAAGTCCTCCACAAGCTGCTTGACCTTGTCGAACACTGGTCCATTATCCTGCCTCGTGGCAGTCTTGACAATCCAGTCGAGCTTGTCCCTGCTGACGCCCTTCTCGGTAAGTGTCGTCTTCAAGCCAATGTCTCGCACCAGCGTCAAGATCGCGTCGCCAACAGCGATTCCATCTTCCTTGTTGTCGCCAGATTTCGCAATGCCGATGAAAGGCGCCATCCTTGCTAGCTGTGCTGCATCTTCCTCCGAGCTTTCTGCCTTCAATTTGACCACATGGCCGAGCGTCAAGCAGGAAGTAATACCATGCGGGATGCCAAATGGCGATCCGAGAGCGTATCCGAGGGTATGCGAGAGACCGAGACCACCCTTGAAGTTCAGTGCCAAAAAGCCGAGCGACGCGAAGGCAGCCAGCTGGAGTTTGGTGATGACTTGCTCATCTTTGGGATTCTTGTGATATGCGGGCAAATTTGCGAACAGCTCTCCTGCCGAGGCAAGTGCCATCTGCCGACACGGGATCTCTGTTGCTGTTGGATGGTACATCAGCTCCATTGCGTGGTCCATAGCACGCAGGCCTGTGCTCATCCATAGCCATGGTGGAGTCTCGAGAGCGAACTTGCTGTCATAGATGATCACATGTGGAGCGAGTTCTGGATGTGCGACACTACAAAAGCCGAAGGGTACGAGCTTAGCCAATGTTTTGGACACGATGCATACCTTGAAACCCTTGCGCTTACCCAGTCTTCATGCCGTCCTCGTTCGTATATCCTGCAGCGAGCGTACACTCCGCGGCGCTCAAGGTTGTAGGTATGGTGATGTGGTACAAAAACTTGCCCGGCTTCTTCTCGTTGAGGCGGTAGCTGATGGCTGGTCTCTCGTCAGACAAGACAGAGAGCGTGTCGCAGCATACAACATGCCTTTGGCAGAATCGATGGGACTGCCTCCTCCCACACTGATGATGGTATCGACAGTTTCATCCTTCATGACAAGTTCTGCTTGGTCAGCGGCTTCCGCTTGGCGCTTTTGTCGATATCCATACCGGTCGCCTCATCAAGCTCTTTTACGGGCGCATGTTGGCCGATCTTGCTAAAGGTCTGCGCATGCCTCGAAGCCAATTGCTGCTCGACTTGCTTGATCAACGACGTCTTGTTCGCGAGGGAGGTTCCGGTAAGCACGAAGGCTTTGGAGCATTCGTTCGGCAGACATTCCAGTAGGTGCTTCTTGACACTATCCGGGCCATAGTGAAGCCGCTGGAGATGGGTCGGTTTCCAGAGGCCACTTAATGGGTTCGAGCTCGAGTCTACACGCGTTGAATTGTATCGTCTCTGGATGCCAGATGTTGGTTGATGGGGTACTGACCTACGGAAGGCGTGTGCGAAGCGACCATGTTCGACATGCATTAGGGAGCTGTTGGCGATGCATTTTCACCGCTTTTGACATGCCATAGACGAGGCAAGTGGGATGTATCACGTGCATCATGGTATTATTATTCTTGCACGGAGGATTCTCTGGCTTCAGCCTTCAGCCGCACACGCATCTGGCCGCCAGCCTCAGCCTCTCCGGAGCACTCCTTCATTTCTGCTCTGATACCGCCCTTTCATACCGCTTCGTCATTCTTCACCTGTCTGCCCGCCACCATGCACACGAATAATGCCCACTTCGCGCCCGTCGCCGCGCGGAAAGCAAGTCCGCTGCCGCTGCCGCTGCCGCTGCCGCTGCCGGGAAACCTTGCAAGGACCGCGACAGAGCATACCATGTCCGACTACGATCTTGACGAGTTCATCCACAGCGCCGCATATCATGAAGCCACACCAGATCTCGAGCCCACCCCATCGCTACAGCTCCCGTCGCCAGCACACTCGTTCGATTCTGTCCTCACACCCACTCCCACTCCCACCCCTCCATATGCAGAGCCGCCATACACCGTGCCAGCGACGTCTGCTCGACATGTCGCCTACTTCCCACCCGCTGCGGACGTCGATCCGCTGGAGCGTTCAGCGTCGAATTGCAAGAAACGACCAAGCCGTACCCTGACTGGTCTCTCCGCCCTCATGCCATTGACCAAGAAGAGGAGCCAACGTCAGAAGAAGATAGAAAACGGCTTTCCTTGTCGCGAGAGCTGCGGACAGTGCTTCCATCGCGAATGCGACGAGCGCAAGCATTACGAGCGACGCCATCTGTCAGAGGAGCACTGGCCCCATGAATGCACGCGCTGTCCGAAGAAATTCCAATACCCAAAGGACGTATGGCGACATCTTTTGCAGACACACGGAATGGTCGTACCTCCAAAGGGTCCCAAGTCCCCACGCCCGCAACTGGGATGTCCTTGCTGCTCCCAAACGGCTTCTGATTGGCTTGAGGAGCATAATGACCCGCACGAACAATATTTGCATATCCATACCCACACCGTCCAGCCGCCCGTCACAAACTCGACGCCAAGCTCCCCAACAAGCCCGAACATCCTCTGGACGTTGACGAACGCAATCACGAAGCTGCGAAGATTGTCTTTGAAATCCAAGCAAGACAAATTCATCATGGTCACTACCGACAGGCAGAACTTCACCGAAGTCGACGTAAGTGGTATCCACACAGAAGATGCTCTTCTGGCACGTATAGCCTCCACCTTGGCCTTCGACGATCAGCGAGCCCACGACATCTCGCTTCACAAATACACTCGACGCTCAGTCGGTGACCGGCTGACTGGAGAGGCTCTGCTTTCCGTGATCACGCAGTATGCCGATGCGGAAGGCTCACTGAAGCTGTTCGTGAAGCCATAGGGCACTTGCCTTCCAGAGCTCAAGCTGGAGCTCCCTGAGCCTCACATTCGCTACTTGGTGTTGCCGGTGCCCTCGAACGCTGCATCGTGCCAACTCAACTAGGCCACTTACTTTGCGAGTTTTCCTGGACTTTCTTAGGCACAAAGACTTTGCGAACGGAACCCTCTTAGAACCTAGTTTCATGTGATTTACGTGCCTTCATGCAACGGATACGACGACCACATCACGGATTGACGACAGTCTCTACCTGGACAGAAGGTTGACACATTGCTTGGCGGCCAGCTTCTTCGTTATCCCCGTTTGCGTTGTATGATTCTGAAGTCGCCACATATTATTATGCATGGCGCGCGAGCGTTCAGCCTCTCCTTCAGGATGCTTGTACACTACTGGCGTGCGGAGCGAGGAGATGAACAAGCTCGCAGCCACACTTTATACCCCCTTGACATTTTCCGAGCGTGGAGCAATGGTAGTGCCTTAGCTAGTCATCAAATGCTTCACCGTACTTGCGACCAGCTCATCTTGACCACATCGGCCACTGTTCAACCTTGTATCTTACCAAAGGCTAATCATCCCCAATATCCATCTGCTTGAGCGGCAACGCTTCCATATCAAGATCCCCAAAACTCGCCACCTCATTCTGGATCTCCTGCCACAAATCCTCAACACTTGGCCTCTATCCCGGGTCTTCACTCAAGCATTTCTCCACCATGTCTACAAGCTTCGGACATCTCTCCGAGTAGTACTCTCTCACACCATCCTGGAAATGCAAAACATCTTTGCTATCTTCTCCTTGATGAACAAAGACATCTTCCGTGTTTTCGCGATCAAGATTCAGCGGTGCCAAGGCTACTCTTGCGCTAGCCCAGATGTCGATTTTTCGAAGGGTCTTGAGGTGCCCGCGTCGTTTCAAGTCGTTCCGGTGCTCTGTATCCGTCCGTTCCGATACAATTTGCCTCCAACCAAGTTCCTTTGTATCGACGACACACCCTATCCCGAAATCCGCGAGTTTAGGTACAGGATATCTCGGCCACGTCGAAATGCCATGAGAATTGGCGTTCGAAGGCTCGGAGAGTAGGATATTGGAGGGTTTGATGTCTCGATGGACGATCGCTCGCCAGTTTGGGATGCGAGGGTATTTTGTGGGCAGGCAGCCGTTCTTCATGAGACAGATTACGGAGATCAGCGCTTCGAAGACGGACCAGACGAGGTTTACAGGTAGGCGGAAGTTGATGGGTTGGCCGTCCGATGTTCTTGCCTCCCGCAATCGCACATGCTCAATAATGGTGAACCAAAGGTCTCCGTGGGGGCAGTACTCCAGATAAAACCTCTGGATCCTGAACTTGGCGTAGTGTGGATTGTTACGCCTCGACATTGCGTGACTTTTGACGAGATTCTGAAAATCCGGTAGACTCTGCATGAGTGTCCCTTCCAAGGCTTGTTCATTCCTGTACCAGAATCTTGGTTGTTCCCACATAAACCCTGGTAGAGAGGACTCTTTTACGGCGACGCTACGAGTAATGTTCCCGACACTTTCAAATTGCTGCCATAGACCAACATGGCCACAGGACCCAAAGCCGAGGGTGTGAGAGAAGTTCCATGTGCCTTGAAGCGTTGCTGGGAGAGAGGTTCCAAAGCCCAAGGCCTTTGCGAGCTCCGCGCCTTCGACTATTGGAGAGAGTTCAGGCACGTCTGCTGGCTCACATTGAGGGTTGTATGGCCAATTATCGATGGTTCGTGAGTACTTGATCATCCTGCTGTGCTCTTTTTCTACCACTCGTGAAGTTCTGCCAGGGACTTCTTCCCGCACGACTCGCTTGATGTAGTCCTTCCATTCCGTATCGACCTGTTTGCGGTAGGCAACTTTCAGTGAATCTCGCGTCGCGTCCAAGTATTTCCGCGGACTCCTTCCCACGACGAAGCTCCCCCATTTCCCTTGCGGAGGCACGACCTTTCCTCCATCAACCTTGAGCTCTAGGGCCTTTGCATACAACTCGCGATACTCATTGCACTCATTCAGAGAGCACTGATTGAAGTGCAACGATTTCCAATTTCCGCTCCATGCTTTGTCCCACGTAGCCTGTTCTTCGGCAGTGAGTTCATGATTCGCGTCGTGCTCCGGCTCAGATGGAGTTCGGAAGACATTTGCCTGCTCTTCGTCATTCAGCCGAGGACATTTAGACTTTGATCCGGCTCCGGGTGGACTCTTCCGTTTTCTGGACTTCAGTCGAATTTCATCGTTAGTCTGGGGCCCTTCTCTCGGCATTATTGCTGCGTGCTCGATGTTGTCGACATGAAAATCATGACTTTCACGCGGATCCGATAGTTCGGAGGCCACCGGCATTGCTGAAGAGGTTGCCGAATTGTTCCAGGCCTGGGTGGGACCACCATCTGGCATTTCTGCCTGATCCACACTCCCAGACGCATCGACTGTCTCTGCAGGTCCCATTAGAGCACGCTCAGGATCTTCAAAATTTGGTCCGTCAGTGTCTGATTGTCTTCCTATTTCGATCATGTCCACCCGTGTGTCCTCATTCACCGGCGACTGAAATGCCTCACGGAACGGAGCATCATCATCAACATCGCCAAAGAGGTCACGCTGGCTGAGCGTGCCAGGCGCATTCGAGGATGAGATTGGAGGTGCGTTTCCATCCTCATGTAGCGCGTGAGGAGATGTTGCACCGTCATCGTTTGCTCTGGGACCGTTGTCGCCATTTCGACTCTGGCCACTCTTTGACTGAGAGGTAGTCTTTCCAGGTCGTCCATGAATGTCGATATCCTCGTGTTCCAGGGGCAGTTCCTTCCGCACTGTCGTCGTTTAGAACCGCATCCTGAGCAGAAGGCACGGCCGGTGCCCGATGGCTCTTCATTCTTTCAGGAGAGGCGGAGCGCGGTCCCGCGTGTGGTTCGAGCGTGGCCGCATCTTCCTCAGCGTCCTCGTGTATGATGCTCAATCCATCAACCGTCGCTTCTTGGTCCTCCTCGTCGTCATCTTTCTTCTTCTTGCCTTTCACACCTCGCTTCGAAATGATTCCAATCTTGTCTGCGGGCTCTCTTGGCGGAGGTTTTCTCTTCTCATCGCTGGAGTCGTCTCCTTTGCTCTCTTCATCTCCTGCTAGTCTTTTGCTACGCCTTAGACCCTTGCCACTGCCACCTGCAGCACCAGAAGCTGACACTGGCGTTGCTGACGCGCTTCGTCCCCGACCTGTCGCCTGCACGCTTGCATTCGAACCTGACCTCGTGCGCGCCATTAATGTTTTTATCGGCTTATGACCGCCGCTGCAGCCAAACGAGCTATGTATACAGTACCAGGAGGTAAAAGGGGGCTCTAGGCTTACCTTCAATCTTCGTTCCTTTGTCGAAGCTGTCGATGCGACAGCTATCGTCCCTGCAAACCGTGCACATGGAAGAGTGTTCCTTTGTTGAAAGAACTGTGGAGAGGTCAATCAGTAAGAATCTCTGGGAGAGACCTTCACCCAATTCGGGGAAGGTGCGCTGTTTCATTTCACTGTATCAACGTTAGTATCTGTCGTCCACTACCGATCCGAAATTCGCATCCTATCGATGTCCTCCTCCACACCAATGACCCCGACAGCCCAATTAAGTCTGGCATTTGCTTTTGTCTTCACCAGTCGTCTATCGGATTCGTCGTTTTCATTGGGTTGAGCATTCGGATCAAGTCTCTCCCAGCTGCCGTTGAGTCTTGGGTCTTCGCTCGTCTCCGATCGCACTATTCTTGTATACGGCGGTCCTCTGCCTATGGCAGCGGCCTTGACCCAAGCAGTTTCACACCCATTTGCGATCAGTTCTGCACTGCCCCAACCAGTTCTCTTGGCGATATTGAAGATGCGTGTGACCGTTTCCCAGCGCTGCGCTGGCTCTTGATACTGCACTGCTGCGAAGAATGACGGCATGCAGCTCTCGCACAATGCAGCGCCAAGGCTTGGGTTGAGACCAGTGTCTGACGGGCCTGGCACGATGCCAGCGACGATGCGTCCTATCTCCATTGCATACGGCGCAGTCTCGGGGGCTGCGATACCCGCTGCCATGTGCATTGCGGGAGGCATGTGCGGGTGCGACCGGATCGCGATGATGATGCCCATGTTGTAGATCGCCCACAAGCATCCAATATCGTACGAGCGATAGAACCTCGCATCGCCAAAGGCAGTCGCCATTGGAATCTGTTCTGCAGCCGAGAGAGGTTGGAAGCCAGGACCAAGGCTGTTGGCGAATGTATGTAGAGCTGATCGGATGCGACCATAATCGGCCAGTGCCGCCTGCGTCGCAGCAGCTAGATCAGTGTCTGGCAGATCGGGCGGCTGGGCACTCTGAGGTGTTGGCATGGCATGGTCTCCATATGGCGTGTAGGATGCCGGCATTTGCACGTTTGCTCGTGGCGGCGGTGCCATCCCGTAGAACGCAGGCATCGGAGGCGGCTCACCTGTCGGCGGGCCTTGAGGAGGAAATGGATTGCCAGCAGGAGGTGGAAGGCTTGCAGACACTGGGGTCGACGGCTGATTCGCCTGTGGAGGCGGAGGCCGTATGGTCATGCCGGGAGTGCCCGGTAATGGCTTCCAGCGACCGCCATTGGCTTGGATCTGCTTCAGCTTCCGCTCTCGATCCTTGGAGGAGAAGTCTGCGATTCTGCCCAAAAGAAGTACCAAGTGATCGAATGAGCCATGGAGTGCGTCAACTTTGCCCATTGGTGCTCGAGGTGGACAATCAGCCCATCGATTGAAGTCCATACTGTCAGGCCAGTCAGCACAACTTACATACTCACTGAGAATAGATCTTACAGCAGGGCATTGCCGCTGACAATACTTTGGTAGACATCCTGCTTGCAGTACCACCAGTACAGATCCTTCAGTATCTCGAACTTGCTCAAATCCAGCTCTGGTGGAATTGCGCTTGGTGGTGCCTCTACCCGACCATATCCTCCATAGCGCACCTCCCGTCCAACCATCTCGCTGACTAGACGTTCGTCAATATCGGGGATCTGATCGAGAAGGTCGTCTCGCGAGAAGGCTTCGGGCGACGCTGGCGAGCCGTACGAGCGTTCCATCCTGGCGTGGCATGTTGCCGCGCGTTGGATCTTTAGTCGACGGAATTCCTGTGTCATCTTCACGAAGTCAGTCTCAACAAATAGTTGCTTCGCACCCGCTAGATGCGTGTTCCACTTCATATGATCTGCAGTCATAACTTCGTAAAAGCCGAGAAGCATCGAGGCAGCGATAGTCGTAAGCTTCAGTCGGCTTTGTGAATTACTCACGGATGCATGCACACGCTTCAGCGCCCAAGCGTAATGCTGAATTGAAGGTGTGACTGAAGCATCTTGCAATCGGGCTATGTGGAGACTTGCGAGGGCTAACATTGCATGCAGGAGGCCTTGATGATGCAGGGCGGCCATGGGAAGGGTGTATGTCCACAAGCCTTGCTGGGAAAGGGGGATCGAGCGTTCGTGAAAGAGGACCGAGGTGTTCCTGGGGTGGCGCTCAAAGATGGAAAGGCTTGGTCCGGTGGCCGAGATGAAGTGGGCAAAGACGCGCGCAGTGGCAGGGTTCTTCAAAGGATTGGCAACATTCTCGACCTTGTACTTGTCGAGAATGCCCGCATAGAGGAAGGTATCGTACCTGCGAATCTGCAGATCGCGTCCGCTGATCTGGTTTCTTGCCAATATCCGGTTGAGTGTTCGTTGCCGCTGATGAATGCAACCTTGGATCATCGCCGTGTCCACGTCCTGCTCTTCATCCGAATGGACGTCGTAGTAATCGTCATCCTGATATTCCACAGCAGCAGCGTTCAAGAGGGAAGTTGGCGTCGCATTCTGCGGCGCGTGATATTCATGGTCATAATACTCTGGGGTTGTACGGTCCACAGTTTCTCGTTTGACATGAGCATGCTGGACCGCGGATGGAGCATGCTGGAACTCGGGTCGGTAGTCTAATGGTCTCGACAACTCCGGTCGGGGAATGTAAGCATTTGGAGTCCACTGCTGAGGTGAAAGCTGAGGAGTTTGTGAGAAAGACATTGTTCGTGAAGATGCAGGAATTGGCACAGATGCGACATGCTCCTGGTCGATGAAATTTTGGGTTCCCATGCATAGATGGCGTTCTGGAGGCACATGCGGCGTGTTGTGCTGTGCAGGGGTCACGGGCTGCACTGGCTGTCCATACGCCTGTCCAAGATGATCGCCTGCCGCGGTCACTGCTGTGGCCATGTGGTTGTTAGTCGGCGGAGGAAGTGTGGCATTGCTTCCGGAAACGGGGTGCACGGGTGCAGGACGGCGCTGAGTGTCTTGCTGCTCATACACTGGCTGTGCGACGCGCTGAGCATATGGATGCGTTCGAACGGGGTCCGGAATCACATGCGCGGGACTGATGACGGGTGGAGCAGCAAATGCATGGTCATTCGGTGGCATGTGGGAAGGATGATGCACTTGCTGCGGAGGGAGTGGCATCCGAACAAACTGCTGGGTGTGTGTGTCTAAGGCAGTCATAAACGGCTGGTGCGCCGGTCGTGGTCGCAGTTGGCCATACGTGGACGCAAGAGGCGGGGCCGGTGCGTCGGGGTGGTGTGTCTCGAATGTGTCGATGAATGGAGCGGCAGGAAAGGTGATGTGAGCTGCGCCATTAGCGATGGGTTGATACTCGAAGTGCGGAGGTTGAGGTTGGAAGACAACACGTTGATTGTAGCCTTCGCAGTGCCGTTTGCTCTTGATGCAATTCTTGCAGACTGGTCGTTCCTCACCGCACTTGATCCGGCGCTTTCGACACGTCAGGCATCCCGTCTTGGTCCGCTTCCTCGACAATTTCGCCTTGAGAGCAGCCTCAGCAGCCGAGGTGTCAGGCATGGATGCGTGATGGAATGCATCGTCGTTCTTGAGATTGGATGCCATGCCTATCCTATCTGTGCGTGCTGCCCAGGATGCACTATCGATACCAAAGTTGATGCTCGCCACGCATCGGCTTCGGCTTCGGCATCGCCGTGGCCGTGTGCAGTCGAGAGGACAATCAATGCTGGAGCACGGTGAGCCTCCGCGGACCGGGTTGCCGTTCATGAGCTAATCAGATGATGCAGTATATCGTCGAGCGTGCCAGACGCATGGAGGAAGTCCGGGTTGGATGGAGAAGGGAGGGTGGCGGTGGCGGTGGCGGTGGCACGAAGCGGCGGGCTCGGCAGACGCGGAGAAGAACGGAGGCTATCCAACGACGCCGAGTGTTTCCGGGAGCTCTACTACTTGGTATAGGGCGAGGGCGAGGGCGAGGGCGAGGGCGAGGGCGAGGGCGATGGCGGAGGGCGGAGGGCAGAAAGCTCTTGTCGTTGAGGCGCCGACGAGGCTGCCGGCGAGCTTGATGAATGGTGAAGTGCTACTACAGTACGCTGCCCGTGCCAGAGGCTCAATCATGCCGACTAATCTGACTTATGGGCCGTGTATCAAGATCAGTGCTGTGTCAGGCTGCCTCCAATCTGCTGGGTCTCTGACATCCACCTCGCATGCCTGCCTGTTCTCTAAGCTCTCACACCCGCTGCGGCGGCCACGGCTTACGGCTACGGCCTCGGCTTCGGCTACGGCCACGGCCACGGCTCAACAGGTGCTCCGGTCGACCCAATGCATTGTGGCATGACGCGCCCGGGTGCCGGCAGCGATGTGGCAGGCTGGCAGCAGATATAGTCACTACAGTACACGTATGCAGCGCTTGGCGGCTGGCGACTGGCTGCTGCAAGGCCGGTGAGGCTCGGTCGCGCTGGCAGCTCTTTCGAAGCTTTGCTCCAGGTACTACATACTGTAGGCATTGCCGATCTCTCGCCGCCTGGCCGATCCATCGCCTTACAACGTGGACACTCGTGGCGTATGCTAAGGCCGCAGAGAGGTATATCTTAATTCCTAGCGTTTGGAGCTCCCGCCTTGTTCAATGTTCCTTTCTGGAATCTGTGATAGCACGAGCTGCATTATCTGCCACCTCGTCATGAGGACCCCTTCGTGCTCCTTCGAGCCTGAGGAGACAGAGCCTATTATTTATTCTTGACACTTGACTGGTGCGCGAACACGCCCACTGTGTCAAGTCTACTAGGTAGCAAGCGACTTCGGATACTATTCTGTCGTTGAATGTCGGGCGCGTTTATTATTAGATCGCAGGCAGTATCAATCACACTGAGTACTTCTAATCAGCGGCTAGTGCCGGCCGTGCCTGGCGCCCATGTCTGGAATCATGCACAAAGCAAATCGACACGCTTCGCCTGCGCCTGGAATCTCAGACCCAAATTTCGCAGAGATCCCGTCGGAGCATCCTTCTCGTGTCGAGAAGCGCGACAGGAAGATTGCCAAGGTCGTCTGATGTGGCGATTCAAGCACGACACAAGACGAATCCAACGCCTGTGCATGATCGTGAGAAGATCGATCCCCGACGAACGAGCGGCCGCAGCCCACGAAGGCCGCATCGATGCAAGTCGATGAAACGAAGATGCCACATATTCCACCGACGAGTATCACGCTATGAAGCGGCAGGTGTTGCGTCCGGACGATGCTGTGTTGTCGGCACTGTCCGACTCGCTCGTAGCTCTTCGAATATCTACTCCGTTCATCATGATAGACGACATATATTCGCCTATTCTGTCAAGTGCAACACACCACTGCAAGATTGGCGAGAATTCGAACGCCAACTCGTCTATCGATCTTGTACCCCTTGAAAGTTCGCAGTTTTTTGACAAGCGCCCACGCAAAGCTGCTGCCCACAATGTAGATCTGTCTGAGCCAACCTTGCCCGCACCATCTGCATTCTCTCGTAGACAGCCTCTCGTCTCACAGCAAAACATATCAACGCGCGTCGATCTGTACCAAACATACAGACTCGGTTATATGCGATTTACCTCCTACATAACAAATGCAAATACAACAACAGCGGAAATCAGCTTTGACACACCAGCATCGACCTTCTTCACAACCACACGGACCAACTTGCGAATCCGCGTGGCAGCCTCGGCAACCAATAGCCTCAAACAAGCTACCCGTGACTAGACTTCGACGCCATGTGCGCAATCTGACAGGCTTATGCCTGCGACACGAACGAAGCTCTCCTAATGCCGAGAAGTTAGATCAGTGAAGGGAAGTTGATGTCGAAGCGGAGAGGCGTGGCTCGCGATGGAAAAGGATGTGATTCGGGCATGCGCTCGAGCATGGACGTTGAGCCGCCATTCTGCCAGTGTGTGTGCGTGTGTGTGCAGCAGCCATCGAGTTACAGAGCCAGAAGATTACTACATGCACAGGCGGTATAAGTATATCAACCTATACAGGGATGTAGATCGCGCCGCTACGGCGGCATAGTTTGCCACGGCGCCTGTCTACTTCTAGGGTCGATAACAGGGTATATATTAGTCTAATTAGAAGCCTTATTATCGCCTTATTATCGTATAGTATAGGCCTATAAATAGATAAATAAGTAGATAGATATTTTATTTTCCTATTCTAGAGCTATTTAGCCTATATAGGTTATAGCTATATAGTGTCTAAGGAGGAAAACAAGCATACACAAATAATCTCCTATCTCTAATTATTATCTTTCTTTCTACCTATAGGCCCTATAGTTAGTATACTAGTATTTAGATACTATCTTTATAATATCTATTCTTAGAGTCCTTCTAGCCCTTCTCTCTCCTTCTTTAGGCTATCCTTTATATCTAGTTCTCTATTTCCTCTACGAGTCTAAATTAAGGTAGGAATTCCCTTTCCTTAACCTATCTTACTATATTCTTTATAGCTTTTCTATTCTAGAGTATTCTAGAGTATATCTTTATAGCTACTTGCCTTCTCTAGTCTTCCCTTCCTCTAGCCTAGTCTAGGTATACTAGGAGTATACACTAGACATTCTAGGATAGGTATCTATACTAGTAGCCTAGGTTACTAACTTCTAGAACTCTCCTTCTATATAGGTATACTCTAAGTCTAATATACTTAGATCTAATCTAGATAGTAATACTACTTTTAACCCTTATTAGGCCTTAGTAGATCCTTTAGTTTCCTAGATACTACCTCTAGTAGGCTCTAGTTCTTCTTATTAATAGGGCTATATTCTACTTCTTTTCCTATAGCTTAGATACTATCTATTTAGCTATTAAGGCTATCTTTAGTTTCTCTTTAGTTCGGATCTTGATTTTATATTTTAATACTTCTTCTAGTATTTCCTATTTAGCTAACTTTAGGATCTAGTCCTAGGCTATATATTCCCTAATCCTATAGACTACTTTCTCTACTATAGTTTAGGCTTAGTAGTTACTAGTTTGTTTAGTATACTATATCCTTACTCCTAAGATATACTCTAGAATAGAGGATAATCCTATTTCTAGCTTAAGGACTTCTATAGGGGTTAATTTATATATATCTATAATCTTCTTTAGGTAGGCTACTTAGACCTAGTTAAGCTACTTACCTTATTCTTTAGTAATTACTAGTAGTTTTACTCTTTCTATTCCCTTCCTAAATTTAGTATCTATAGAGAAGGGCTAGCTTTATAATAGCCTTATATATTATTCTTACTTTCTCGAATATAGCTCTATATATTAATAATATTAGCCTATTAATAGAGGCTATATTTGTCTTAGCTCTACTTATAGATATCTTTATAGGCCCTACCTTAGCCTAGGATCGAGCTAGATACCTAGAACTCTTACTAACGATAAGGGTTATATCTTATAGCCTTAGATATTAACTAATACGGTTATATTATATCTTTTCCTATACCTTACAAAGTAGATAAGTCTATACTTCTCTAGTACAAACTTTGTACTATATTTCTTAGCCTATTCCTTATATATCTTATATCGTTCTTCTAGTATCCTATACTTTATCTCTATACTATCTAACTATATTAGGATATTTATATTATCTATAAAGCCTAAGGCTAAGGAGTTGTTTATCTCTAGCTATAGGAGGAGATCTAATATAAATAGTAAGACTAGGATTAGTAATAGTAGGGATCCTTATAGAATACTAGTCCTACTTGTTCTTAGCTCTAATAAGTATTATCCTAGTTATACTCTAGTTATCCTTTCTCTTAGGAAGGTTCCTATAAATACTACTATCTACTCTAGGAGTTATTTCTACCTTATTATATATATAAGTCTCTTATAGGAAACATTATAAAGGCTCTAGAGATATCTAGTAATAATATTAAGACTACTTTGCCCTTCGTCTCCTAGACTATATAGATCTATTCTATTAGATTTAGTAGCTCTATAGCTATTAGTATAGATCTTGCTTTCCTTCCTCCTATTTAGGTCTCTAGTAGTATATTGTATTATTCTAAGAGAGCTATAATCCTATCTACTATAATCCTTTCGAGGAGTTTTCCTATAGTATTAAGTAGTATAATTAGTCTATATAACTTTAGTTAGGTATAGTTATCCTTTTATAGTTTTCTAAGTACTACTATAATAGACTCCCTATACTATCTTAGATAGTAGCCTATCTTAATATATACTATAAAGAGCCTAAGTAGGAGGCACTATAGGCTCTCCTTTAGGGCCTTAATTACTTTAGTTAACTAGTCTATCTAGTCCTAGGGCCTTATAGCTCTTTAGTATCTTAATTACTCCCTCTAGTTCCTCCCCTATTACTTTTAGTTCTAACTAGTATAGTTCTAGATAGATAGTTCCCTCTATATTAGATAAGTCTACCTAGACTAGTAGTAGAAAGAAGTAGTCTCCTAGTACCTTAGCTCTAGTTTTATCTATATTATATACTATTCCTATTCTATCCTTAATGTCTAGTATTTATGCCTACCTTATTCTTTCTACCTCTAGCTTTCTAGCCTACTATCCTAGTTTCTATATCTTTATTAGGGCTAGCAAAGGAGAGTACCTATACGCGGTACTAGCTACGAACCTAGAGGCGGCAACGTTGTCGTCGTCGATAGAGCCAAATCTCTCCTACCTATAGCGCTACCTAAGGAGGCACTTTTAAGGCGCCTAGGTAAAAGGAGTCTAGCTCCAAGGCGACTAGCTATTTAGAAAACTATCTAGACTACCTATCGAGCCTAGCGTAGCTATAACTAGTATAAGAACTAATACCGAGTCGATAGGCTAACCTTTCTAGGAAGGGAATCTATCCTAGGGGCAAGGAACTAGTATAGTAACCTAGGACTAATTATCCCGAAGAGAAGGAAGGAATAACTAAAGAGGAGGTTTCAATAACTACTTAAAGGAGGAGGGAATATAGAGGATAAAGTACTTAGTATACCCTATAGCCTATAGCCCCTAGGGGAGTATAGCCCTAGATAGCTCCCTAGGCCCTAGCTTTTACCCTAAGGGCATAAACGCTAATTCTAAAGGCTAGGTATCTAATATAAACTACTCCTTATACCGCATATAAGGCAGCCTATAAAGAATACCTAGGTATAGAAACCAATATAGGAAATCCAATTTCTAGTAGTATAGGTTATGTAACTATATACTAAGTAAAGGTAGGGATAGTTTATAGCTTAGTAGAGAGCTAATATAGAAGTTAACTAGAAAGTAGGAGGAATAGCAATAACCTATATTTAAAGGGGAGGGAGGAAGGGGAGGAAAGGGATAGGGGTACTATCCTATTCCCTAAACTAGATTTCCCTCCTATCTAGTTTAAAGCTATAAAGGAACGAGTTAATAAAGGATACTAAACTAGAGGAAGTAGACATAATCTAGTTAAGGCGATAGAGACATAGGGAACCTCTTACTATTTAAAAGACTAGTATAACTAAGGGTAGGGCTTAGTATCCCTAATAGCATAATAGAGAGTAGAGGTTTTTAATGCCGTACAAAACTAGTAGGGGCTTTAAGGGAGTCTTCGAAGGTAGAGTAAAGAGCTTTTTCCCTCCTAAGGAAAACTAGAGATCGCTACTTGTCTAGTAGTTAGAATAGTATAGCAATAAGATTAACCTACCTACCTATATCTTTATTAGGTCTAAGGTAATATCTCCTACTATTGTCCTCTATTCTATTATCTTGTTCCTTCTTATCTAGGCCTTTTTAGCCTAGTATACCTTAGTATAGGCTTTCTATACTTCTTTAATATAGTATTCTATCTACTTTCTCCTAGCCCTTCTTATAGCTTAAATCGTCTATATATACTCTTTAGTCTAGTATAGCTACTTAAAGGTAGATAGTCTTCTTTCTAGTATAAAGGCCTTAACTACTTCCTAGATCCTATTTAATATTTCCTTAGCTAGCTAGTCTAGTTACTCTAGTATATCTATAGGGTTTTCTATTACTATAGGTATCTACCTATCTAGCTTCTCCTAAATGTTTTTCTAGTTTGCTTTTTTCTAGTTTAGGCCTAGTAGGATAGGGGCTTGTTCTATAGCCTTTAGATTAATAGTTGTTCTAATAGGGAGGTAGTCTAATAATAACTCTAAATTATTATCTTATTTATATTCTAGGACTCTCTAGCTAATAGGGTTACTTATATATACTAGGTCTATAGTAGAGGTAGATATCTTACTATCTATATAGTAAGTCCTTTAGGGGTTAGTAGTTCTATTTCTTCTATCTATATTCCTATAATAAGGATATTAAAAGTCCTAGCCCTATATTAGGTAGTAGAGGTTAAAGTCTCCTACTACTATATTCTACGTATTTTCCTAGATTAGTTTAGGGAGCTACTCTAGTAATCCTAGCTATCTACTACTAGTAGACCTAGGTAGAGGATTGTATATATAGTATATATAGAGTAGGCCTTGCTTGGTTTTAATCTAGATACTTGTACTATCCTAGTATACTCCTAGGTAGTTTAGAGTAGTAGCCTTCTATATAGAGGTATAGATCCTCTTACTAATATAGATATAGGTCCTTGGTTTTCCCTTAGTTTTACTAATAACTATATAGTAGTTTGGGTTATTATATATCCCTAGGAGGCTACTAAATAGGTTTAACTATAGTTCTTATACTACTAGAATATAGTAAAGCCTAGGGTCTACTTAGGCTAGGAAATGTTTCTAGACTCTATCTTTACTTTTATTAATATTATACTATATAATAGTAAGTAAGTCTAGATCTATTATTCTTCGGTTTCTATTTCGTCCTTACCTAAGCTATCTACTTTATCCTAGTTACTTAGTTCTAGTATAAGTAGGAGTTTAGCCTAGCTTGTACTAGCTACTACCTTAGATTAGTCTATTAGTCTCCCTAGGATATAGGCTCTTTTTTCCTATAGTTACGTCTAGGCCTTAAAGGTAAAAAGGTTAAAGGATCTCTTCTTTCGAGTTAGGATAGGAGTTATTATATCTTAGTCTATATATCTTAGTAGGCTTTATAGTCTACTTATTACGGCTTTCTACTTTACTTGTATTCTAGCTAGGTATTCCCTAGACTATACTATATACCTTCTTATATAGTAGGCATATTTTAGGATATTCCTATTAGCCTTATACTTCCTTGTATTATAGTTCCCTATATATTAGCTATATACTTAGGGCTAGTTACAGTTCCTAGCTATATATCTATACTACTAGTAGCTATAGCATTGTATTATTCTCTATATTATCTAGAATAGTTATATAGATAGTATCTAGTAGTCCTAGATAAGGCCTTATTTGAGGGCTTTATTTACTTACGCTAGGGATTCTAGCTAGATTATAAGGGAGGAGTACTTCTTCTTCCCTCTATTACTCCTAAGCTAGGCTAATCTTATAATTTTTAGTCCTAGGTAGTAGAGTTAGTTCTATCTCTAGAGCTCTACTTCTATTATATCTAGCTTATAGCTTATAGGTACTCTATATATTAGGATTATATAATTTCTAATAGTTATCTTTACTAAACGGCTAAGAACTATAGTCTACTCCTTATCTACCTCTAGTTACTCCTTATCCCCTTTTCCTACGAGGTAACCTTAGACAACTCCTATCTTACTAGCTTTTACTACTACTACTATATTGTTCCTAATTTGAGCTACTATCTCTTTACTTATAAGGTAGCTAATCCTTTCTTTCTCTTCCTTATTTTCTATATATAGGATAATATAGTTAGATTAGTTTTAGAAGGTTTAGGAGAGACTACCTTACTAGGTCGTTATTACTATTTCTACGTAGGTCCTTAGGTCTAGGTTCTATATCTTCTATATCTACTATATTGTCTCCTTTACGATACTTCTAATCTTATTAGCTTCTTAGTATTTTATTGCTTTAAGAGCTCTAAGGAGCTTAGCGATAGTTATTCTTATTACTCTTAGTAATATATCTTTATCCTTTACTATCCTTTCTATCTACGCGATTATATATTCCTATTCTCCTTTCTTCTTCTTCTTCTTTCCTTTTCCTTTCTCTTATATCTCGTTTATATTCTCTATCCTTTTAATCGCTTAGGCCTATAAATAAGAAGTTATTTACTAAATATAATAAAAATATACTATATCTTATCTAGACCCTATTTCTAGACTAATATTATCGATTTAATCTACCTCCTTCTACGCGTTACATATCGCTACTTTTAACCTTACTATCGCTAATTCTATACTCTTTATTATATATAAGTCTATATATCCTAGATATCTATTTAATAAAGATATAGAATCGTTACTAGCTAAATTAGAGGTTAAATACTTAGTACGTATATATTGCTTATAAGGTTAATATAGTACTAAATTGTTAGTTATAGTTTAAAAGCCTATTTCTACTAAATATATATAACTAAAGGCGCCTATTCTTCTATCCTTATAGAAATAAGGATATTCGAATTTAGAGCTTCGAATATAATAAATATTACTATTTTATATTAAATATATAGTATTATAAGAGCTAACTAAAGAAGCTATCTATTAACTCAGAAAAGTACTTTTATCTATAACTTAGTTTCGAATATTATATCTATAAGTACTATATAGATTATAGTACCTAAAATCGATACCTAAAAAACATATCTAACTCCTAGGTAAAGGTATAAGCGCCTATAAGCATAGGAGACATAGGTACAATCCTCTAGGAATAATAGAGCACTAGTAGCCCTAAGGAAAGGTAGAGGAAGGAAGGGATCTAGCCTCTATCCTAAAGCTAGTCTAAGGGATAACTAGTATCTAAACTAGGCCCTAAAGGCCCGAAAGACTAGCCTAACTAGCTAAGAACGAACGGGAATACATAGAAGAATCTCTAAACCCTTATAGACGATATCTAAAAGATACTAGATACTCCCTAGGCCCTAGACTTCCTACCCCTCCTCTCCCTCCTCTAAAGGACTTAGATCTAACTCCTATACTAACTTAAGGATACTAATACATTAATATCCTCTAAACCTATATATAGAATCTCTAAACTCCTCTAAAGATAACTAAACTAAGAATATAGGTATAGGCTACCTCCTAAGGCTAGCTAGCTATACTAAGTATATAGAGAGTTCCCTTAGAAAGTTATATAATTACTATAAGGATTAGTTATAAAGAAGAGTAAGAAAGAATAAAGGGCCTTACTAACTAAGAGATATTATAGGGACTTAAAGACCTAGGGATAATTACTATTAAGAGAATAGAGAGTAGTAACCTATTACCTAAGAGTCTTTATTGTAAGCGAAGCTCGCCTTATAATAATAAGGATACTATAGTAGCTAAATTTCCTAAGAAATTGCTACGTAGCTCCCTAGATTTTAGAAGCTAAAGGTCTAATTAGCTATAGTCTATACGAACTAGTAGTATAGTAAAACTCGAGTACTAGCCTCTAATAATAGCCTTAGGCAAGATAGTCTATAATAATAATAGCCTACCTATCTACCTATAATAACGACTACCTATCTATAACGACGCCTAGCTATAACGATAGCCTACCTACAACGACGATAGCCTACCTATAGTAACGATAGCCTACCTATAACGACGATAGCCTACCTATAATAGGATAGCGAATACCTAGCTATCTCGTAGAAGTAATATAGCTACGCGATCGTATGGCGGAAGCTTCGCTTATATATTATAGATACGCGGAGCTATCTATAAGTATATATTAGTATCTAAGCCTACTAAAGATAAGTTAATAAGTAAACTAGGATAGATATAAAAAACACTCTCGATTACTATAGTAGAAGCCCTAATATACTAGGTACTAATCTATAGTTTTAGGACTATAGGATTTAACCCTAAGGACCTAAGCTATATCTACAAGATCTAAGAAGAGAATAGAAGACTCTACCTAAATCTAAAGATATCCTAGGTAGCCTAGCTAAAAAGCCTAAAGGCTAGGAAAGGTAAGATATACTCCTCTATTATTCTAAGTATATAGAGCTTAGCTTAGGTAAGGGAAAATATATAGAAAGGACTAGTATCCTTAGGCATCCTCCTTACTATAGAGGAATTCGACCTAAAATATAGACCTATACAATACCTTAAGTATAGCCAATTTAGGTATATTGTAAAGTACTATAGGACTAAATAGGTATATAGAAAATGTATAGGACTATATCGAATAGAAGAATACTAAGGAATACTAAAGAAATGTAGTAATTGTTAGGATACCTATATAGTATAGTTATTGTTATATAAGGTAAAACAAGTAGCTATTACTAAAGCAAGGGCATTTAGGGCCTAAGTAACTAAGAGTTAGAGCTACCTAATCTACCTAAAAGACCTAAAGGACTTAGAAGGATAGATAATAATTAGATCTAAAAGAAAAGTAACTAGAAATACAAGCCTAGACTAGGATATAGATAATAGGTCTAGGAGGCTACTAGGGAGACTAGTAGGTACAAACTCCACTACTCTAGTAGATAGATTACAAAACAATAAAATCTCCTTCCTATTCCTCCTAGCTATAGGATAGAAAGAATAACTAAGCTAGAGCTAAAGCTATAAAGTAATAGAAGACGTATAGGCATACTAGAATACCTAGAATAAATAATAGCTAAGGGAAGCTTACTATCCTATAGTACAATACTAACTATAGTATAGACAAAATCTAGATCCTATTCCTCTAATAGCTAGACCTAAAGACCTATTAGGTAGTTATAATCTAGGAACTATAGATTAATCCCTCTAGTAAGAAAATAGTAGTATACCTAGGATACTATACTATACTCCTAGATAGTATATCTAAGGATTGCTATATAGATCTCTAAAGAAATTAGTATATAAGAATAGAATATAAGAGAATACTCTAGAGACACAATCGTAGTTAGACTCTATATAGGAGATAGATAGATTAATATCCTTAACTACTATAACCTATCTAGCCCTACTAGAGACTATACCCTAGGTATCCTTCTACTAGTAGAGGATATACTCTAGGGGAAGGAAGAAGAGGAGATTATCCTTCTAGGGAATTTTAACCTATACAATCCTAGGTAGGAAGGGAACAATATCTAAAATTAGTATTAGGCATTAGACTACCTTATTACAATTATAGAAGAGGCCTACCTTAATCTACTACTAGAGCTAGGC
Organism: Pseudocercospora musae; assembly: GCA_001578225.1. NCBI lineage: Eukaryota > Fungi > Ascomycota > Dothideomycetes > Mycosphaerellales > Mycosphaerellaceae > Pseudocercospora > Pseudocercospora musae. The sequence continues at coordinate 14,342 of LFZO01000260.1, read as the reverse complement.
ACTATTATATAGGAGACTCCTAGAAGCTATTAGATCCTAGACCTAGTATTTAGGACTATAGGAATCTAATAAGATATATAGGAATATAGAACAAGAATACACCTAGGATAGGATAGACTATATACTAATCTAAACTACAATCCTATAGGCTTAGACTCGTACTAGAGCCTAGATATAGAGAACTTAATAGGAAAAGGTAGATTAGGCTAGGGTTAGGAAAAGGATAAAGAGGGAAGTAAAAGAAATCTCTACTAAAGTAATAGATACCTCCTAATAGCTAGATATAATAGCCTAAGAGATATAGGAGATACTTACTAAAGTAACCTAAGAAGATATCCTAAAGGCTAAATCCTCTAAGTATACTAAAATAACCTAGTTAAGGAAGTGTAGTAAAGTAGTAAAAAGGATAAGATACCTAAAGAGGGAGTAGAGCTAGGAAACAATAGGAGGAAGCCTAGTAGTATACCTAGTAGCCTTATAGGCTAAGGGTAAATAGATTAGGAAAGATAGGAACCTAGACTAAAGAGCTATAGTTAAGGAAATTACTAAGGATCTCAAAAAGATATAGAAGCTAGCTAGATAGGCTAGGGAAGAGGTAGACTAAAGGGATCCCCTTCTATAGTTCCTAGAGATCTAGGATAAGAATAGTACTATATAAGTAGAGAGCTAGGGAAAGGTAGATATACTAGCTTAGTACTTCTTCCTAGAACTAAGGAAGGCTAATCTAGAAGATATATAAGACATATCCTACCTAAAACTATTCTAGATAGAAGAAGAAGTTAGGCTAGGAGAACTCTAGAGGATACTTAATATACTCCCTAATAGCAAAGCTCTAGGACCTAACTAGATCCTTAACCTACTACTTAAAGAATATAGATAGGAGCTTAGATCCCTATTATACTAATTCTTTATAGTATACCTATAATAGGGATACTATCCTAAACCTTTTAGATACTCTACTATAGTTATTCTAAAGAAACCATAGAAGCTAGACTATACTAAGCTAGGAGTATATAGACCTATAGTCCTACTAAACACCTTAGTAAAGGTCCTAAAGGCTATTATTATAAGGAGGATAAGTAAAGAGGCTAAAGAAAGAGACCTCCTTCCTCTATCCTAGATAGGAGCAAGACTAGGGAGGTCTACTATATTAGTCCTAGAGCTAATAATAGAATAGGTCTAAATAGTCTAAAGAATAGATCTAACAATAGTAGCTTTAATGCTTTACCTAGATATATTAGGGGCTTTCGATAATATATTATACTAACGACGAATATATAATATTAAGATAAAAGTATATCTATAATATATTATATAGTATATCTAATCCTTCCTCTAGGATAGGACTATATGTCTTAAACTTAGGGAGTATATAGACTAGATAAGATCCTAGATAACGGATATACTATAAGGAGCTACCCTATTACTAATCCTATTCCTATTCTTTGTATCTATACTCCTCCCTAATCTAGAAGATAAGGGAACTATAGTAATAGGCTTTATAGACGACTCTAATATCCTAGTATATAGTAAAAGTATAGAAGGGAACTATAGAAGGCTAGAGATAGTATATAAAAAATATATATAATAGGTAGCTAAGTATAGGGCTCCTAGCTACCTACCTTTATACTATAGAAGTACTAGTTAATCTATTTTACTAGGAGTAGAATAAGGCATAATCTATAGGCTATAGTTAATATACTAGGATTTAAAGGTAGGCTAGCTCTATTCCTTAGACTTCTAGGAGTATAGGTAGATTCGAAGCTAGAATAGGGCCTATATATTAGGAAAGTAGTAGAGAAAGGTATATCTTAGATACTATTACTTTAAAGACTATATAAATCTATATTAGGAATATTATTCTAGAAGGCAAAATACCTATATATAGCTATAGTAAGGCCTATAATAATATATAGGACTAAAGTATAGATAATACTAGAAGGAATGCCTAGATTTAGAAAAGGAGCTACTCTAAGACTAGAGAAGATCTAGAACTAGGTACTAGGGCATATTGTAGGAGTATATAAGAGTATAGTAGAAGGGATTCTCTAAAGGGAAATACAAATCCCCTCCCTCTCCCTATATATAAGAGATAGTAAGGCAATAGGTAGCTAAGATAGATAGTAGACCTACTACTAACTATATCTAGAAGAGATATATAAAGGTCTAGATAGAATATAGGAGGAAAAGGGGCATAGGCTAGATATAAGACCTAAAAATAAGATAGGGACAAATAGTAGAGTAGGTTAATAGGTAGACTAGGGAATATATCTAATAGGAGGAATAATGCCTAAATTATAGTAGATATACTAGAGATAGGATATATAATAGGGAAACTAATTTAGGAGAAGATAAGTAGCCTAATAGGGCTAATGCCTTCCTATAGCCTAGTAAGAAGAAACAAAAGGTAAGGAACTATACTAGGGATATTAAAGAAGTAGAGTATAATAGTAACCCTAATTAGGACTAAATACATTAGTCTAAATGTATATCTAATAAGAAGGAGAGTTCTAGGCAAGATACTAGAATACATATATAGATATAGGGCCTAGATACTAAAACATATTATACTCTTCTATCTAGAGAGATAAAGGATAAGGTACTAACTCCTTTAAAAAGTAGAGTTATCTTAGTAAGAGATTACCTAGACTAAGAAAGGCTTAAATAAAATAACTAGATAGATAATTAAGGAAGGCCTCCTTAAGTAGTTCTTTCTTATAAAGAAGGAACTAGAGAGGAAGGAAGATAGGAAGTAGGAATAGGAGCTTAGTAAGAGGAAGGAGCTATAGAGATCCTCTCTATATCCTATAGCCTAACTAGACACAAAAGGTAGGAATGGAATCCTATATAGTAGGAAGGAGATAAAGGGTTTTATACTAGAGGCTATAGGCTAAGGGCTTTTATCTTTAAAAGTAGATAGAGATAGCTACTTGTCTAGTAGGTAGAATAGTATAGTAATACAAGAGTTTATAATAATATATATAGATTATAGTTATATAAATTATACTTCTAAGAATATTATTATTAGTAAGTAATATATAAAGGTATAGTAGAAGCGTATCGTATATATAATAGTAGTATATAACTACATAGTAAAATTAGTAATTATTAAGATATATAAAAAGCTATAATAGGATATTAATATCGAGGTTCTTATAAGATAAGAATTAGTAATATAGCTCTAAAATTTATAATATAACCTATATAAGGTTTCTATAGTAATAGCGACCTTAGTAATAGATAGATACTATAGAAGGACTACTAAGTAGTACGAAAGTAAAGCTTCCTTTATATAGCTAGTAGTATAGCTAGCCTTTTTAGTAACGCTTATATAATCTAGAAAAAGTCTAGATTCGGATCTAAAATTAGTATAGATTCTAGAATCTAGACCTATACTAATCGTCTAGTTCCTACTAAGAAACCAAATCTAGACCTAATTTCTTAGATAATATCTAATCTACTAGACTATCTAATTATAGTAAGACTCTTTATAGGAGATAGATAGATTAATATCCTTAACTATTATTATCTATCTAACTCTACTAGAGACTATATTCTAGATATTCTCCTACTTATAGAAGGAATAGTCTAGGAAAGGAAAGAAGAAGAGATCCTACTACTTAGAGACTTTAATCTATACTATTCTAGATAGAGAGAGAACAATACCTAAAACTAATATTAGGTATTAGACTACCTAATTATAATTATAGAAATAGCTAATATTAATCTACTCTTAGAGCTAGGTACTATTATTTTAGAGACTTCTAGAAGCTACTAGATTCTAGACTTGGTATTTAGAACTATAGAGATCTAGTAAAATATATAGAAATATAGAACAAGAATAGACTTAGAAATAGGGTTAGAATACGTACTAATCTAACCTATAATCCTATAGGCTAAGGCTAGTACTAGAGCCTAGATATAGAGGCCTTAATAGAAGAAGATAGAGTAGGATAAGATTAGAATAAGAATAGAAAGAAACATAAAAGTAATTACTACTAAACTAATAGATATACTATAATAGTTAGATATAAGGACTTAAAGGATATAGGAGATACTAGCTAAAGTAGTCTAAAAGAATATCCTAAAGGCTAAATCCTCTAACTATACTAAAATAATTTAATTAAAAGAATATAGTAGAGTAGTAAAAAAGATAAGATATTTAAAAAGAGAATAGAGCTAGAATGGAATAGAGAAGAGCTTAGCTATATACCTAATAGCCTTATAGCTATATACCTAATAGCCTTATAGGCTAAGGATAAATAGATTAGGAAGGATAGGAACTTAGTCTAGAGGATAATAGTAAAGGAAGTAACTAAGGACCTAACGAAGATATAGAAGCTAGCTAGATAGACTAGAGAAAAGATAGATTAGAGAAATCCTCTATTCTATTTTCTAGAGATTAGAGATAAGGATAGTATAATATAAGTACAGAACTAAGATAAAGTAGAAGTACTAGTCTAATACTTCTTCCTAGAGCTAAGGAACGCTAACTTAAAGGATATATAAGGTATAATCTATCTAAGGCTAAATAGAAGAAGAAGTCGTATCTAGAGAGCTCTAGAAGATACTTAGTAGACTTCTAAATAGTAAGGTCCTAGGACCTAACTAGATCCTTAACCTACTATTTAAGGAATATAGACTTAAGCTTAGATCCCTACTATATTAATTCTTTATAGTATATCTATAATAAGTATAGTATTCTAGATTCTTTAAGTACTCTATAATAGTTATTCTAAAGAAACTATAGAAGCTAGACTATACTAAGCTAGGGGCCTATAGACTAATTATACTACGAAATACCTTAGTAAAAGTTCTAGAGGCTCTTATTATAAAGAGGATAAGTAAAGAGGCTAAAGAAAGGAACCTCTTTCCCTAATTATAGATAGAAGTAAGACTAGGAAGATTAACTATTTTAGTCCTAGAGCTAATTATAGAATAGCTCTAGACTGTCTAGAAGATAGACCTAGTAATAGTAGTATCTATACTATACTTTAACATATTGGGGGCCTTTAATAATATATTATACTAAAGATAAATATATAATATTAAGATAAAGGTATATCTATAATATATTATATAGTATATCTAGTTCTTTCTCTAGAATAGGACTACTTGCCTAAAACTTAGAGAATATATTATATATAGACTAGATAAGATCCTAGATAACTAGTATACTATAAGGACCAACTCTCTTACTAATCCTATTCCTGTTCTTTAGCTCTATACTCCTCCTAATCTAAAGGAAAGAGGGACTATAGTAATAGGCTTTATAGATAACTCTAATATTCTTATATATAGAAATAGTACTAAAGGGAACTATAGAAAGCTTAAAATAGTATATAATAAGTATATATAATAGATAGCTAAATATAGCGCTACCTTTATACTATAGGAGTACTAGCTTATCTACTTTACTAGAAGTAGAATAAGATATAACCTATAGACTATAGTTAATATACTAGGAATTAAGGATAGGCTAGCTCTATTTCTTAGACTACTAGGAGTATAGATTAATACTAAGCTACAATAGGGCCTATATATTAATAAAGTAGTAGAGAAAGGTATATCCTAGATACATTTACTCTAAAGACTATATAAATCTATATAGGGAGTATTTTTTTAAAAGGTAAGATACTTATATATACCTATTATAAGGCCTATAATAATATATAGGACTAAAGTCTAGATAATACTAGAAGGATTGTCTAGACATAGAAAGGGAATTACTCTACTACTTAAGAGAATCTAAACTAGGTACTTAGATATATTATAGGAATATATAAGAGTATTATAGAAGGAGTCCTCTAAAGGGAAATATAGATACTACCTCTATATCTATATACATAAGAGATAATAAGACAATAGTCTATCAAGATAGATAATAAATCTATTATTAAACATATTTAAGAGCGATAGTAGTAGTAAATTCTTGCATTGCTATACTATTCCAACTACTAGATAAGTAGCTATCCCTATCTATTCTCGAAGGTAAAAGCCCTTAGTATATAGCCTTCGGCATAAAACCCTTTACTTCCTTCCTATTGTATAGGATTCCATCCCTACCTTTTGTATTTGTTTAGGCCATAGGATACAGAGAGGATCTCTATAGCTCCTTCCTCCTACTAGGCTCCTATTTACTTCCTACCTTCCTCCTCCTCCTTCTCTAGTTCTTTCTTTATAAGGTAGAACTATTCTAGGAGACCCTCCTTAATTATCTACCTCGTTACTTTATTTAGGCCTCTCCTAGTCTAGGTAATCTCCTACTATAATAACCCTATCCTTTAGATAAGTTAGTTCCTTGTCCTTTGTCTCTCTAGATAGAAGAGTATTATATACTTAGGTATCTAGGCCCTATATCTATATATATACTCTAGTATCTTGCCTAGAACCCTCCTCCTTTCTAGGTATGCGTTTAGACTAATATGTTTAGTCCTAATTAGGGTTACTATTGTACTCTACTTCCTTAACTATTCCTAATATAGTTCCTTGCCTTTTAGCCCTTCTTACTATTTTATAGGAAGTTGTTAGCCCTACTAGGCTATCTACCTTTTCCTAACTTAGCTTTTCTATTATATGTTCTACCTCTAGTATATCTACTATAATTTAGGCATCGTTCCTCCCTACTAGATGTATTCCCTAGTCTATCTATTAACCTATTCTACTATCTATCTCTACCTTATCTTTAGGTCTTTTGCTTAGGCTATACCCCTACTCCTTCTATATTCCCTCTAGACCTTCTTATACCTCTCCTAGATATACTTAGTAGTAGGTTTATTATCTATCTTAACTAATTATTTTCTTGCTATCTCTTATGTATATAGGGAGATAGGAGGGATTTGTGCTTCCCTCTAGAGGACCCCCTCTACTACACTTTTGTATACTCCTATAATATACCTTAGTACCTAGTTTTAGATCCTTTCTAGCCCTAGGGTAGCCCCTTTCCTATATCTAGGTAGTCCTTCTAGTATTATCTATACTTTAGCTCTATATATTATTGTAGGCCTTACTATAGCTATATATAGGTACTTTGCCTTCTAGAACAACGCTCCCTATATAGATTTGTATAGCCTTTAGAGTAAGAATATCTAGGATATGCCTTTCTCTACTACTTTCTTAATATATAGGCCCTAATATAGTTTCGAATCTACCTATACTCCTAGTAGTTAGAGGGATGGATTAGGTCTATCCTTAAACCTTAGGACATTAACTATAGCTTATAGGTTATATCTTATTCTACTTCTAGTAAATTAGATTAGTTAGTACTTCTATAGTACAAAGGTAGCTCCGTATTTAGCTACCTATTATATATATTTGTTGTATACTATCTCTAGCTTTCTATAGTTCCCTTCTATACTTTTCCTATATATAAGGATATTGGAATCGTCTACGAAGCCTATTACTATAGTTCTCTTACCCTTTAGGCTCGGGAGGAGTATAGATACAAAGAGTAGGAATAGGATTAGTAAGAGGGTTAATCCTTATAGTATTCTAGTAGTTTAGGGCCTTGCCTAGTCTATAAATTCTCCTAGTCTAATGCATATAGTCCTATCCTAGAGGAATAACTAGATGAATTGCATAATATACTATAGAGACACTTTTATCCTTATATTGTATATTAGTCTCTAATAGGATATATTATCGAATACTCCTAATATGTCTAGGCAAAGCATAAATACTACCATTATTAGGTCCGTTTTCTAGACTATTTAGACCTATTCTATTATTAGCTCTAGGGCTAATACTATTAATCTTCCTAGTCTAGCTCCTATTTAGGATTAGGGGAGGAGGTTCCTTTCTTCTACTTCTTTACTTATTCTCCCTACAATAATAGCCTCTAGGACCTTTACTAGGGTGTTTACTGTTTAGTAGTACTATAGGTCTATATACTCCTAGCTTGGTATAGTCTAGCTTTTATAGTTTCTTTAAGACGACTATTATAGAGTATTTAAAGGGTTTAGGGTAGTATCCTTATTGTAGGTATACTATAAAGAACCTATATAGCATAGGTCCTAGTTACTTCCTATATTCCTTAAGTACTAGGTTAAGAATCTAATTAGGTCCTAGGGCTTTATCCTTAGGAAGCCTATTAAGTATCTTCTAGAGTTCTCCTATTCTAACTTCTTCCTTTATCTAGAATAGGCTCGGGTAGGATACGTTTTGTATGTCTTCTAAGTTAGCTTTCTTTAGCTCTAGAAAAAAGTATTAGGCTAGCGCTCCTACTTTCCCTTAATTTTCTATTTGTAATATACTATCCTTATCCCTAATCTCTAGGAATTGTAGAAGGGAGTATCTTTAGCCTACCCCTTCCCTAGCCTACCTAGCTAGTTTCTAGATCCTCTATAGGTCTTTAGTGATTTCCCTAACTATAGCTCTCTAGCCTAAGTTCTTATCTCTCCTAATCTACTTACCTTTAGCCTATAAGGCTATTAGGTATACTACTAGGTTCCTTTCTATTCTATCTTAGCTCTACTCCCTCTTTAGGTATCTTATCTTTTTTACTACTATACTACACTCCCTTGTCTAGGTTATTTTAGTATACTTAGATAGTTTAGCCTTTAGGATGTCCTCTTAGATTATCTTAGTAAGTATCTCCTAGATCTCCTAGGCTATTATATTAAGCTATTGTAGTATGTCTATTACTCTATTAGAGATTTCTTATACCTCCTTCTTTATCCTATCCCTAATCCTATCCTAGTCTACCTTTTTCTATTATAGTCTTTATACCTAGGCTCTAATACTAGTCTAGGCCTATAGGATTATAGTTTGGATTAGTACGTAGTCTAATCCTATTTCTAAGTCTATCCTTATTCTATATTCCTATACATTTTGTTAGATTCCTATAGTCCTAAATACTAGGTCTAAGGTCTAGTAGCTCCTAGGAGTTTCCTATATAATTGTGCCTAGCTCTAGTATTAGGTTAAGATAGGCCTTTTCTATAACGGTAATAAGGTAGTCTACTACCTAGTATTAGTTCTAGGCATTGTTTCCTCCCTATCTAGGGTAGTATAGGTTGAAATCCCCTAGTAGAATAATCTCTTCTTCCTCTTTTCCTTAGGTTATATCTTCTATTAGTAGGAGGGTACCTAAGGTATAGTTACTAGTTTAGCTAGATAGGTTGTAGTAGTTTAGAATGTTAACCTATCTATTACCTATAAAGAGTCTAACTATAACTATATCTCTAGAGCATTCTTTTATATTCTATATTTGTATACTAATCTTATTAGATATACTCTATAGTTCCTAGATCGCTACTATCTAGAACTCCTTTAGGTCTAGCTATTAGAGGAAAGGGATTTGGATCTTGTCTATACTATAGTTAGTATTGTACTATAGGATAGTAAGCTTCCCTTAGCTACTATTTATCTTAGGTGTTTTAGTATACCTATATATCTTCTATAGCTTCCTAGCTCTAGCTTTAGCTTTAGCTTAGTTACCCTTCGTAGCCTATAGCTAGGGTGAATAGGGAAGAGATCTTAGTATTCTATAATCTACCTACTAGGATTGTAGAGTTTGTACCTATCGGTCTCCCTAGTAGTCTTCTTAACCTATCGCTTATTTCTAGGTCTAGGCTTATACTTCTAACTTTTCTCTTAGATCTAATAGTTGTCTACCCTTCTAGGTCCTTTAGGTCTTTTAAGTAGGTTACGTAACTCTAGCTCTTAGTTACTTAGTCTCTAAATGCCCTTGCTTTCGCAATAGCTACTTGTTTTGCCTTATATAACATTGACTATACTATGTAGGTACCTTAGTAGTTACTATACTTCTTTGTTATCCCTTAGTATTCGTCTATTCTATATAGTCCTATATATTTTCTATATACCTATTCGGCTCTATAGTATTTTGTAATATGCCTAAATTGTCTATACTTTAGGCATTGTATAGGTCTCTACTTCGGATTAAATTCCTCTATAGTAAGAAGGGTACCTTAGGATACTAGGCCCTTCTATGTTATTTCCCTTACTTAGGCTAAGCTCTATGTATTTAGGATAATAGAGGAGTATGTCTTGCCTTCCATTACCTTTCGGCTTTTTAGCTAGGCTACCTAAGATATCCTAAGGTATAGATAGAGTCTTCCGTTCTCTTCCTATATCTTATAGATATAGCTTAGGTCCTTAGGATTAAATCCTATAGTCCTAAAACCGTATACTAGTACCTAGTATATTAGAGCCTCTACTATAGTACTAGGGAGTATCTTCTATATCTATCCTAGTTCGTTTATTAACTTGTCTTTAGCCGGTTTGGATACTATAAAAACCCTTAGGTTACTACTCTCAAGTTTCTTAATAGCGATTATCCCTAGGTTTTTAAGTCCCTATAGTATCTCTTAGTTAGTACGGCCTTTTATCTTTTCTTACTCTTCCTTATAGCTAACCCTTATTATAATTATGTAACTTTCTAGGGGAATCCTCTATATACTTAATATAGCTAGCTAGCCTTAGGAAATAGCCTATACCTATGTTCTTAGTTCGGGTACTTTCGTAGTAGTTTAGAGGCTCTATAGATAGGTTTAGAGGATGTTTATAGTATCGGTATCCTTTAGTTAGTATAGGAGCTAGGTCTAAGCCTACTAGAGGAGGGAGAGGAGGGATAGGAAATCTAGGGCCTAAGGAGTATCTAGTACATTTTAGATATCTTCTATTAGGGTTTGTAGGTTCTTTTAGATGTTTCTATTCGCTTTTAGCTAATTAGGCTAGTCTTTCGGGCCTTTAGGGCCTAGTTTAGGTATTGGTTAGCCTTTAGGCTAGCTTTAGGATAGAGGCTAGATCCCTCCCTCCCTCTACCTTTCCTCGGGTCTATCGTCGTAATATTGTTTCTAGAGAGGTATACTCGTGTCTCCTATACTCGTAGGCGCTAGCGCCTTAGCCTAGGAGTTAGACATGTTTTTGCTAAGGAAATTATTAAGAGCGATATAAGTAGATCTAAATAGAATATAGGAGAAGAAGGGATCTAGCCTAGATATAGAATCTAAAGATAAGGTAGAAGAAGATTATAGTACTAGTTAATAGATAAACTAAGGACTATATCTAATTAGGAGGAATAATACCTAAATTAAAGTAGATATACTAGAGGTAGAGTACTTAGTAGGAGAACTAAGTTAGAAGAAGATAAGTATCCTAATAGAGCTAATAACTTCCTATAGTCTAGTAAGAAGGGATAAGAAATAGAGAACTATATTAAGAATAGTCTAGAAAACAAAGTATAATAGTAATACTAATTAGGACTAAATACGTTAGTCTAAGTATATACCTTATAAGAAGGAGAGTTCTAGACAAGATACTAGAGTATATATAGATATAGAGCTTAGATACCTAAATATATAATACTCTTCTATCTAGAGAAATAAGGGATAAGGAATTAACTTCTCTAAAAGATAGGATTATTATAGTAAGAGATTACTTAGACTAAGAGAGGCTTAAATAAGGTAACTAGATAGATAATTAGGAAGAGACTCTTAGAGTAGTTCTTTCTTATAAGGAAGGGACTAGAGAGGGAAGAGGAAAGGGAATAGGAAATAGGAGCTTAGTAAGAGGAAGAAGCTATAAAGATCCTCTCTATATCCTAAAGCTAAACTAGAAACAAAAGGAAGAGATAGAATCCTATATAATAAGAAGGAGATAAAGGGTTTTATACTAGAGGCCCTAGACTAAGAACTTTTATCTTTAAAGATAAATAGAGATAGCTACTTATCTAATAGGTAGAATAGTATAGTAATATAAGAATTTATAATAATAATAATAATAATTAATACGTTCTTAGGAATATACTAGACCTATCTAGTAAGTTAGTAACGTTATTAGTAGTAAATATAAGAATTCCACTATATAATAATAGAGAGTTCTTATATAGTTACTAGCTACCCCTAGTAGTAACGTACGCTAGGCGTATTTAAAATACTAGAGACGCGAGAGAATATATAGATAGGATAGCTTAATATAGAGTTAAGTTTGTCTATAGCTAGGGATAGCTATACTAGGAAAAAGGGGATAATTATAAGGATCTCGATAAGGTAAGGTCTCTTACTAAGTCCTAAGTATACTAAGCGATACGCGCTTAGTGCCTATATAGAACGTACGTAACTTATATAGCCTTTTTTATCTAGCGCGCTATATAATCCTTTTCGGAGGTACTTATTAGTTCTACTATCTACTAAGTTACTAGTTAGAAGGATATTCTATATATTACTATATATATAGTCTCTAATAGTTAACGATAATTATCTCGTTAGCTAGTTAACGAAAATTATTACGACTATAGGCCTAGTTAGCCTATCTAGAGTCGAAATAGGCCAAGATAGGCTAGGGCGGCCTATCTTAACCTATAGGTATATATCTTCTCTCTAGATATCTCTCTTCTCTCTCTCTTTTTTAGTAATTCGAGTAGTTCTAATCGAGTACTATATACTACGTATTATATACCTCTTTTATATACGAATTGCGCTTCTAAAGTATACTACGTAGTATTTAAAATAGTATAGAAGAAAGTAAAGGCCTTAGTATCGAATCTAGTTAGCTAGGATAATAACTAGGAGAACTTTCCTAATACTAAAGAGGATAATAATTCCTCTACTCTAGCTAACGACTCGCTAGGAGATATAATCGATAGTAACGAAGGATAGGGCAATACTAAAGAAGACCTTAATAACGAGGCCCTAGTAGTTTAGCTCTAGTACGAGGAAGAATATACTAAATAGGCCGAGTAACGCCTCGAGTTAGTCTATCTTAGGAAAAGGATAGCCGATATATCTTAGGAAGCCTCTCTTCTTATAGAATAAGGAAATATCTAGCTAGACGTAATCTCTACTAGGCTACCCTTAATACTAACGAGATCGGCTATCCCTAAGGCAAGGAAGTTCTATATATTCGAGGACAAGGGATATATAGACTTTGACTAATAGGTTATAGACTATAACTATATCTTTAGATAGGCCCCTTATATCTATTCTATAGAAGAAATAAAGATAGACCTAGCTAAGGAATAGATAGAGAGGAAGTAGTAAGTTAAATAGAAACAATATACTAGATATTTAGACCTAGAAGAGTACATCTAGAAAAAAACAAAGTAGGTAATACTAGACTCTATAGGGACGAAAGAGGAACGCTACTAATTAGCCCTAGATAGACTAAAGTAGACTAACTAGGATAGTTGTATCCTATTAGAGCTACTAGACTATATAAAGATCTAGTAGGATAAGGTCGAGGAGGACTATTAGGATTATATAATATATAACTTCGTCGTAGCTATAGATAAGAGGATCCAATACTATATCGAGGTAGGGGCTAGCGAAGGAGAGTACCTATACGTAGTACTAGCTACGAACCTATAGGTAACGACGTCGTCGATAGAGCTAAATCTCTCCTATCCCTAAGGATACGAAAACCGGTACCTAGGCGTAAAGGAGTCTAGCTCTAAGGCGACTAGCTATTTAGAAAACTATCTAGCTACCTATCGAGCCTAGCGTAGCTATAAGTATTATAAGAACTAATACCGAGTCGATAGGCTAACCTTTCTAGGGAGGGAATCTATCCTAAGGATAAGGAACTAGAGTAGTAACCTAGGACTAATTGCCCTAAAGAGAAGGGAGGAATAACTAAAGAGGAGGTTTCAAAGATTACTAGAAGGAGGAGGAAATAAAGAGGATAAAGTACTTAGTATATCCTATAGCCTATAGCCCCTAGGGGAGTATAGCCCTAGACTTGCCCCCTAGGCCCTAGCTCCTATAGGGATACTAATAATATTAGTTCTAAAGGCTAGGTATATAATACAAACTACTCCTTATACTATATATAAGGTAGCTATAAGGACCTCGATAAGGTAAGGTCTCTTGCTAAGCCCTAAGTATACCAAGCGGCGCGCGCTAGGGGCGCACGCTAGACGTACGTAACTCGTATAGCCTTTTTGGCCTAGCGCTCGGCGCAATCCTTTTAGGAGGCACTTGTTAGTTCTACTACCTACTATGTTATTAGTTAGGTAGGTGTTCTATACGTTGCTATATACCTAGCCCCTAATAGTTCTAATAAGTCTATCCCTATAGCGGCCTATAGAATACTATACGATAAGCGCAAGCGAGCCGACTACGTTAGGTAGTAATACCGTAGCGCCTACGGACGACGATCGCCCCTAGGGGGATAAAGAACGTTAGACGACCTTTAGCGAGCGGTAGGCTACGTTAAACGAGCGAATCGCGTACTCGAAAGCTAAGTAGAAGTTACTTAAATAAGAAGTCTAAGCCTAGGAGCTAGAGCGTGAAAATACTAAGCTATATATATAGCGCGACGTAGGATTAGCGCTAGTAGGTACTAGGCGTAGTATAAGCGTCGAGCGGTCTAATCGCTAAGTAT
>LFZO01000026.1:0-148467 GCA_001578225.1 Pseudocercospora musae | reverse complement strand
ACGCGTACGAAGAGGAAGCGATACGTATAGTCTACGTATACGTCTAGGCGCTACTAGATCTCATTAAGGCTAATCTAGGCCTAGATAGGATTATCCCTATACTTAGGGTCGTCTAGGTCGTAAGTAGCGCGCTTAGCGCGAGCTATACGTATACGCTAGAGTAGCGCGACGAGGTATAGTACTATAACTAGCTTATAGGGATAGTGCCCCTTAGTATATCTCTAGTACTTCTTCTTAGTAGTAGGGTATATATTACCTCTAATATATATATTATTTAGATCCTCTATAGTAGGTTAGTTACGAGACGCGTACGAGGAGTATATAGGGATTATTCTTACTATTAGTAGTTATATATAGGAAGCATCTACTACAACCTTCTATATTAGGCCTAAAGCGCTTACTAGCTATAACTAGGATAGTAGGACTAGCGGCGCTACGCTTACGCGACGTAAGTAGGATACGGGCTAGATCTATATAGAGAGTAGTATAGAATTTGTTAGTTAGTAAGTAAGAGGAGCTTGCGTAGTACTAGCGAGGTACTAGCGCGGTACTAGTAGAAAGCTTAGAAATAGGGGAAGTTTTTAGGTAGACTATAGATACTACTTATATATAGGCTACCTAGTTACTAATAATAATAATTAATACGTTCTTAGGAATACGCTAGACCTGCCTAGCTACGTTACTAGTAGAAATATAAAAATTCTACTATATAGTAATAAAGAGTTCTCGCGTAGTAACTAGCTATACAAAGTAGTAACGTATATAAGGCGTATTCGAAGTACTAGAGGCGCGAGAGAATACGTATATAGAATAGCTTAACGAGGAGTTAGGTTTGTCTATAGCTAGGAATAGCTATACTAGGAGAAAGGGGATAGTTATAAGGACCTCGATAAGATAAGGTCTCTTACTAAGCCCTAAGTATACTAAGTAGCGCGTACTAAGGGTATACGCTAGACGTACGTAACTCGTATAGCCTTTTTAACCTAGCGCTCTACGCAATCCTTTTAGGAGGCACTTGTTAGTTCTACTACCTACTATGTTATCGGTTAGGCGGGTATTCTATACGTTACTATATATCTAGCCCCTAATACTATACTAGTAGAGAGGAATTTAATAGAGGCTTAGGATAGGGTTTAAGCTACTACGCTAAGGGGTTAGTATACTCCTTTACTTAACTATCTATAGGCTAGTATAGGGTCTAATTAGCGTTATTTTAATTATATAAGCGTATACGGATAATAGGTTAAGACTAAGGTATTACCTATACTTTTATTCATTTAATCCTTTACGTACGGATAACCCCTTAGAGTTTATTCACATGCTAGTACACTAGTGTGTGCCCCTACCGCGTGCACGGAGCGCAACTGCCATTACAAACCTTCTACTAAAGGTGCCTATTATTCGCCCGCAAGTACGTTTCATCTGCCGTCGGACTTGATCCTCTGAATCGTAACACTCGGGAGTTACTGTACATGCATCTAAGCGAGGTCGAACTGCAGCTGGTAGAACTAGCGGCAACGTCTCTCGAAAACCCGCAGACTCCGATCTGGAGTACGGTCCGATAGCGTAGCATGTGAGTGAGGCCTCTAGGAGCTCAGGCGCAATTCTCCAGGATACAGTCCGCAAACGTCGCCGACAAGACACGGCCAATCCCGATAGATCGCAGACTGTGCTGTGTTCGTGCAGCCCCAAATCCATGATCAGCAAGCAAGCCAGCTCAGCTGTAGTTCTTAAACCTTCAGACTGGGTACATTGCGTCTTCGTCAACACGAATGCTCGGGACAAGAACAACCACGAACCGAGGCCGTGCGCACACACCAGACTTCATCCCACGTGCCTCTCCAAGACATTTGGTGGCCATCGCCGGGGCGGCATTCGGCACTCACGGAGGGAATCCGCAATCCAGGCGAGTGGGTAGCGTGGTTACGCACGTTGAGCATCAGCACACTCATTCGGACCCGAAGGATCATTCGGACCCCAACTATGAGCTGTTCGATTTTGTACGAGGAAGATGAAAGAAGGATGTGCAGGATGAGCTGATCAACATGCCGAGCTTCGGCTTGGTACTACGAAGGTTACTCTCTTGACACCATTGCAAGCCATGGACGAGAGAAAGACCATTCGTTCACATGTCTAGGACAGTAGACACAGGTTGATGTCGCTGCGTGGAAAACCTAAAGGAAGGCGATTGAAAGCAGAGAGCACAGTCGCGTTTGGGCATGCCAGAATAGTGTGCTTGGACACCAAGGATAGTATTCAATGATTCTACCGAGTTTTGAGAGCATCGAGTCTCATCGTCACAATCGCTTCTTCATCCAATGTCTAGCGTCTCTTCCTCCATTCAACCTGATTTTTTAATTGTACAGACTCCGTTGTCGTGCGTCGTCACTGCTGCCTCAAAGCCCGGCATCCCTCGGCCGTTCCAATCATGACTTGTTATCATTACTTCGTGATCTCATTTGACGCCTCGTAGACAATGCTGGCGGCTTCTATGCCCCAGACGCAACACTAGGCTTCCTGCTAGCGCTGGGCGCCATCATACTCCTCGCTCCAGGAACCACACTCCCTCTACGAGCATGGACAATGCCATCAGCATCGACCGTCGGCCCAGGATTGCTATTAGAGCCCCAAAAATTTCCTCCACCGCTCGTACTACTGCCGAAAGCGCCACTACTGCTTTTCGCTCCGGCGAATGCAGACGACAGCATGCCTTTTATTCGATTCACTTCATATTTTCGCCGAAGTGGTACGGGCACGGGTTGATAGATGGGCGCACCGCCGAAATGACGAGCAATGCTGCTCATGACTGCGTCTTTCTCTTCTTCGCTGTCTACAGGTCCAGAAGGTAGATCGTTGTCATCCGGATTCGGAGCGTTGGCGTCGAAGGCGGCTTTCTGCATCTTGGCTTGATTCTTACGCTGGTATTCCATGAGCAGCTTGTCGTAAGGTGCACTTCGTCCAGGCACGGCTCGCTTTGCTCCCATGGAGTGGCTCTTGCACGTCAAGCTCCGGGCGCATTGGCCACCTTGTGGTAGTTCGACACCACATTGCTTCTCCACGTCCACGGGCGCCTTAGGTCGCGGTGCCTTGGTCTTGGGTTCGTCTTTCTTTTTCTTCTTCTTCGTGGGCGCTCCTTCCTCGCCTTCGTCCGTGGCTTTGCGCTTCTTGCTCGCGGTCATGCCTCCAGTCTTGGAAGCAGTCTTCTTCGAGCCATCCTCATCCTCCTCGTCACTATCGCCAGCCTTTTCTTTTCGCGCAGCAGCATCCCGAGCGTCCTTAGCTTCTTTCTTCTTCCGCTGCTTCTCCTGCTTCTTGTTCAAACATCCCTCTACGTGCTTGGACATGGCATGCTTGGAAACAGGCCGCTTACAGTGGTTGCATCGCAGCGTGTCTGGCTTGTCGGCCATGAGCTTCCCGTTTGGGAATGCCTTGGCCAAAATCGCGGGCACCTTGTTGATTGCCGGTGTTGATCTAGCATTTGCATCTTTTGCTTTTATCCCTGTACCTGTGTTGACCTCTGTGCTCCAGCTGCCAGCATGCTTTACTCTTGGTAGCTTCTCTTTGATGTCTTCCACAAATTGGCACGTCGGCTCATTCTCCAGGTCGTCGAACAGGTTCTCGAGCGGTATGCTAAGTCCATTGCTGTCCTCGGTCTTGATGTTGCTGGGCTTCGATGCGGCGGGAGCTGCTCACATCACATGCATGTTAAATTGGCTGGAATGAGAGATGAGGCCGAAAAGGACAGCTTACTCTTGCGACTCGCTGCGCCGTTCGTCGCCATGTTGTTACTCTGTATGCGACGCGATATGAGTGATTGTATGGATGTATTGGTGAGTCTGCGGTATTGTAGCTCTCTATCTCGCAGCAGAGATTCCGCTGTGTTGGTGTCGTGATGGGCGCGCGGCGAGGCGAGGCTTGCCGAACTCCGAGCAGCCTGAGGCTCGCAGAAATAGAACTACCCAGCCACTCGATTCCAAATTGAGCTGATGCGACCACTATGCCTCTCCTTGGTCCGATCATGGAGAGCAGAGATGACATGTTCCAAAGGCTGAAGCGCCCTTGTGTGGCGCTCAGTCAGGCAGCACTTGCCCTGAACGGCGCCGACAACAACACACGAGACGTGGTGCAGAGACTGGAAGATCTCGTGCATGTCCTGACCACGGCCACGACAAGATCCGATCCTCTGGACGCCAAGCTTGCCGATTATGTCTTCTTTCCCTTATCACATGTGCTCAAAGCGAGTCAGAAGGCGTCAATACGATGTCTGGAGCTCAGCATTCAGTGTCTAGCGATCCTGGTGGAACACGGCTGGCGCGGCCAGATACAGCCCCAGCTGGCTGCACAAATAGTAATTCTCTGCACGCTGATGGCCGAGAAGAAGCCAAAGGCCCTCATTTCCGCCGAGAGCACTGATGAGCTGCAAGCAAGCGCATTGTGGTGCCTACACCATGTCTTCACTGCCACAACACCGGCTTCTGAAGCAAGGAAATCACTGGCATCCGAAGCAAATGTACCTCAGATTGGCCAGACCTTCAGTACAATTCTGGATGGAATCAATGATGGGGGATCGATGGATGTCCAGGTGGCTGGAGTGAGTGCTTTGGACGCGCTTGTCAAGAATATTGCCACACGGGACATAAAGGCTGCCTTCTTTCCCGGTATTGTTTCTAAGCTCACCAAGGTGCTAACACCGCAGACACAGCAACGGCGCAATCAGGTGGTGCTGGTCTCTGCTTTGGACATCTTAACACATCTCTTCGACAGTGTTTTGGGCGATGATGTCGACCATAGCGTTCCCGAACAAATGTCTAACGGCAGAGATCCGCTGGCAACAATTGCTCGAACTGACGCCGAATGGGTTAAGACGGCCGCTACCCAGCTGAAGCCTGCGCTGGCAAGTATCCTTCGTCTCAAAGATCATGGAAGAGTAGAGGTCAAAGAAGCACTCGCGCAACTTTGCTTCACTATCCTCAAGCGTTGCAAGACCACGCTTGAGAACTGCGCATCGATATGTCTCGAGGTCGTCGTTCTGCTTTCGTCCGAAGATAATGCCGACAGCCTGAGATTCAGGCTCGAAGCAGTCGTGAACGGTGATCCAATGATCTGTTCTT
The DNA here is from genome assembly GCA_001578225.1 of Pseudocercospora musae. Taxonomy (NCBI): domain Eukaryota; kingdom Fungi; phylum Ascomycota; class Dothideomycetes; order Mycosphaerellales; family Mycosphaerellaceae; genus Pseudocercospora; species Pseudocercospora musae. The sequence continues at coordinate 143,356 of LFZO01000026.1, read as the reverse complement.
TATTGCAGAACACTTTGAATGATTGGTTGCGTTCCTTGCCAACGCGAATGCAAGGCGCAGATGATCAGGCCAAGATCCAGCGGATGCAGCACATTAGAACGGCTCGTGATATCTTGATAGGCGCAGGCGTAAACACGGACATCATCGATCGCGAGCTTGTCAATGCATTGAGAGACAGCGTGGTCATTATCTTGCAGCTGCCTGGAGCTAAACAGCAACCATTGCCATCCATTTCTCAAGTGCAGGCTCTTGACACTGCTGTGATCGAGGTGCAAGGATCCAATACACATTTCGTTTCTGCTCTCGCGCAATTTCGAGGCCAGGAGGAGATTTTGGATGTGGTGCACAAGTTTACGAAATCAATCAGCACCTCTACAAGCTCGACCGCCTTCAGCGCTGGGCTCGCGAGATCTCTGAGACAGAGCCATGGGGACATGCAGGTCGCAAGTTTCTGGCTGCTATTAGAAGCGACTCGATCTGCGCATGAGCAGAACAGTAACGCTGATGCTTTTCTCAACCTCGATAGCAACAACAGCGGGCGTCTTCCAAATTACTTGGAAGATCTTTCTGCATTCTCACTGGACATCTTGACAGATACATCCGAGGAGCCGACAGACCAGCGTCTTCAAGCACTCGCACTACAGACTTTAGCACTTCGGGCGCAGACCACTGGGTTGGAGTTTCGCTATGAGCTGATTGATGCTCTCTATCCAGTGCTGCATACACTTGCAACCCCAAGTGAAAATTTGCAGCGGGACAGCATTGCCACTTTGAACATCTTGACGGCTTCATGTGGTTACGGGTCGATTAAGGATCTGATTGTGGAGAACGTTGACTACCTCACAAATGCAGTGGCATTGAAGCTCAATGCGTTCGACGTCAGTCCGCAAGCGCCACAAGTACTCCTCATGATGGTACGCCTAGCAGGTCCCGGTCTTCTTCCATATCTCGAGGATACCATTGATAGCATTTTCGCCGCGCTCGAGGACTATCACGGTTATCCTTTATTGGTGGAATTGCTCTTTCGAGTCTTGAGCGTTGTGGCAGAGGAAGGCTCTAGGGCGCCGCAGCTGGCCATTACTGATAGCATGCGGAAAGACCTGCATCAAGTACGCGCGGACAATTGGCAGCCCACTCAGATATCTCAGCTGAGTCAGTTGCTGGTCGAATGGGCCGCAAATGCTGCTTTGGTAGGCACTCGAGAATGTGCAAACCTAGAGCCACATCCACGGAGGCCCTGGAAGAGCGATCTGAAGAGAGAGGAAGGCGTCTCTCTTGAGGAGTATGATGATGTGAATGAAGCAGAAGAGAACGGCCAAGACCAACCTGTGGACATTCCTGACCCACCACCGCCAGCACCGAAAGTGTACAATTTGCTGTTGAAGATATCTGACCTGACTCAGCATTTCCTGCCATCAGCATCAGCATCACTCAGGACATCGCTTCTCATGCTCATCAAGACCACAACACCGGCCCTGGCGCGGCACGACAATTCCTTCTTTCCGCTCATTAATACTCTGTGGCCAGAGATTGTTTCGAGGCTCGAGGACGAGGAGCCGTATGTTGTTGCCACCGCCCTCGATATCATTGCTTCCTTCTGTGAACACGCAGGCGACTTCATGAGGAGCCGCATCCAACAGCTATGGTCTGCTCTTCTCGAAATCCATTATAAGCTTGTTAAGGATATTGTTCCGATAGCTCAGCCTGGCAAAGGAAAGAGTACTCGAGACCGTGACTCCAATGCAGTCGTGAGCAGCTCGCGATCGAAAGAAGCCCTCATCCGCATGCGCAGCGCACCGACAAATTATAGCGACACATCAACTAGACTAGTTTGGACTGCATTGAAAAACCTCTACACAGCGATCGTGAGATACGTGGTAATTCAGCCCGAGCAGTTCGATGAAGTGCTCGGTGTACTGGAGCCTGTTCTCGATGAAAACGATGTTCGGGAAGCATTGGAAGTGGTCAATCCCAACGCGGTCTGGCTGATTCGACTCAGGAATGGCGACATACCGCTTCCGTCAGCATTGGAACTTCCTCACGGCCTGGCCGACAGGTTTGCCGCAGTCCCAGGATGAAGCATCAATGGTGACAGTACAGTCAGACGAAGCAAACCAAATCCACTTTTCCAAATGCGATGTACTTAGTACTCGTAGTATGAAAATGACCACGCGGAGCTCGGTACGGACATGTTTGCATGAACGTGCTGGCGACAATCAAGACCGTTTGCCACATCTTGCCAAGCACAGTCGCAAACAGTATGGTTGATCACGGAGAAAACATCAGCATCAAACATTCAACGCCGAAAGTCGCACGCAGATACAAGAGATGTTCACTTCCATCTTTGCGCCAACTTTGAAAGTTGAAAACACCTTACCCATCGCGCATTTCCTTCATCTCCTGCGCTCCAATGCCTGATACGTCGACATCAATGTGACCAGTACAAACCACAACATCCATCACCGGCGGCTCTCTTCTTTGACGCAACATCTATCTCTACGCCAAATTTCGCCAAAGCGCTGCGAACTTCCGGCGAACACCTCGATCAATTCTGTACCACCGAACACTTCCGATCGCATTTGTACCACAAGCCACGCCATCATGTGCTACCATGAATACACCCATTTTCCCCGATGCGAACTACACGTCCCGATGCACACTCATATGTGCCCCAAGAACGTCATGAACGATCAGACTCGAGCCATTTTTTGCGAAGACTATCAGATCGTCCAAGTTAAGACTACATACTCTTGTCCACATTGTGAGAGAGCACAATCTGTGACTACGCCCACGAGCTCGAATGGACGACAAGCCTATCCGACACCGCCGAAGACTGGGACGCCGGGGTCTGCGAGGTGAAAGGATGAGCACGAACGGCGATGAGATCAGCGCAGAGTCAAAATTTGATCAATTGGGCAAAAGACAGAGTGTCATGGGCTGGCAATTGCTGTGATGATAAGTTGTGCTGCAGTTCTGATTATAACGAACGTGGGATGAGTTGACGCGGTTCGATGCGTTTGCAGCATCAGCGGTGACTGAAGCCCTGATCAGCGGCAACAATAGAAACTTCTCACCTAGCGAAGATCAGAGAGATGTGAATGACTAGGTAGGTCAGGAAGGGGGACTTTTGGTGATGCTGTAATTACGAGCGCAGCTGGAGGAATGCTCTGGTCTTGTATATACTCATGCAGTGATCGATTGAACTATCTCAACCATCGAGTATTCGGTCGCTTCATCTCGGACAGGAGCAGTTCCCTCCGCTTCGAACACCAGACCTGGTGCGAAGTAGCACCTTGCTGGCGCCGTAGCAAACCCTTTACCGTTGGAGATGAAAAGAGGTTCCTGATGCATGTCTCTTCTCACATATCCATTTCATGAACGCTGTCATCGTTCGAAAAGCAGATCGATCCACGGTGATCAGAAGCAGACTTTGGTAACCATGGCGAGGACCTTGCAGTGGAGGGAGCACCACGTCTGCCATCACTCTTTCTTGCAGCGAATTCCCTCTTCGTGAACGTGCCACTCGCACATGTCGCGCTTCTGAAAATCTTGACAGGCGAATTTCGGGCGCTGTTCAACCATGTACTTGAGGAGATCGTCCTTGAACTGAGTATGTGTAAGCATTGCGCGCCAGGAAATTACAGTATAGCGAATTACCTCCTCAGGCCAGGCATCGAGATCATCTTTCTCCACTTTGTGCAGGCACGTTGCATAAGAGCAGATGGTGAATTGTCGAAGCGTGGATCCAGCGCCAGTATTGTCATAAACCGCTCGAGCAGAAGCTTCCTTCATGACTGTGTACTTGCAAATTTGAATGGCGTCGATCGCTTCATTCTGAAGCAAAGGCACAATGCGGCGGTCTGCAAATCCCCATAGCTCAATAAGAACAGTGCTGTCGTCTCTGGGCAACTCCCTCGCGTAGCTGTCAGTGACGTTAGCCACTGGTAACTCCAGGAATTTGAGAGTGAATTGACTAGACTAGGTAAGCGCCTTCTGACAAGCCTAGTACCAGCTTCGCCAGAGAGGGGCATATAGGTGAGCTCGACTTACAGCCACCCGTAGAACAGCTTGAAGACCTCAGGTTTCTCCTCAGGAAGGGTAATCATGTGTTTTGCTGCTTTCTTAAAGCGCCCGTTCTCAATGTTCTCGATTGCGCTTCGAAAGTAGCCTGAATAGAACTTCAAGACGCCTTTATGGACTTGAAAGACTTGCCCATCTTTGCCGACACTGATGCGTATAATATTATCGAAGTCTGCGGCGGAGGGCTTCTTATCGGAGGTGCTAGGCAGAGGCGTCGCCATGGTTGCGCTCGACTCGCATCGCTCGAGTTTGAGCGTCCGAGAGAGATGCCGATGCGATGGTGAGACGAGAGAGTGCGAGAGCTGAAATTTTGAAGTGGAACTGAGGAGAATCTGCGGGATTCAATAGCCGCAACTCTAAGCTTTTGCATGTGAAAGTGAAGTGAAGATCTCATGGCTTGCGGTGTGATTGTAATCCCGCGCGACCTCAAGTTCCAACGATGTATTACCTTGGGCCATGTTTCGACATAAAGCAGCAGTATCTCCTCTTCATTCGGTGATGACTGCGATCAAGAGATCGAATTCGTTCCTTGTCGTGACCTCATCGTATGAGCGACCAATCTTGACTGCTTCCTCGTGGATGTGCCACTCGCACATATTGCGCTGGTTGAATTTGGTGCTTGAAATGTATTGCGGCAATGCTTGAGGACGTACTCCACGAGATACTGCATGGCCTAACATCGTTAATCATGAGCAGGCACGCACTCGAGACAACGAATACTGACACTCAATTAATGCGCCGCAGCGAACGCGAGTTCCCCCTCCGACTTGAACCAGATCCCAAATTCTATCTCGCAGCCATTTTGAAGTGTCGATAGTGCAGTCGCTGTGCGGACCACCTGTTACGTTGAAGGAAGGCCCTGCGATCGTGTTTTAGGTAAGTCGCAGCACCAATCTGGAGCAAGCTATCGGCCTTCGAATAAATTACCCTATCGTGTTTTGAGGCACGTATTCAAGCGCCGATGACGGGAAAACCATCAGCAGCTGATAACGACCATGAGGCCGGCTTACGATTTCGTTGAAGCAAAAGCTCGAATTGGTCGGACAGTCGTGAGGAGGAGGGGAGAGGAAAGTCTACAGGATACACTTGATGAATGTCAGTCCTAATTCTGCGAACCAGCATCCACTCCTCAAGATACAGTCGACAAGAACAATGAACCACGACTCCGCGCGAAGGCAAGATTCTTCAATCTCGGGCAGTGAATTGATACAAGCTGGTCATGGGAAAGCCTAGCTCGCCGTCCTGTTTGAAAGCCCGTGCAAAAAGCATAAAAAGTGACACACCTTACAACAGCATAACGAAACGTCCCAATTCTTTTTGAACTGGGACGAGAGCAAATTCCTCTTTCATCATCGCTTGCGTCAATCAGCAGGTAGCAGATCTGGACTTATCGTCCGACGCCTTGAACATGGCGCCATTTAGACGACTTGCAGTGGATGATCTAATTGAAGATGAAGGGGTTTCTGGCATTCATGTAGCTTAACGCGTGGTGGACGTACCTTGGCAAAGGCTCGTGTCGTGATGGCGAGAACGCACCTGGGAAGGGGACATCGCTCACCAAGTGGAAGTCTCGAATCATTAGAATTTCCTGGGTATCATGATAAGGGGAGAAGGCATTTTCATGCTTCGCCACGCTCCCTCGCAGCCTTTCGGGCAAGATAACGTGCCTTCGCATCCCCAACGTCCTTCTCGGTCTTGGTAGATTTGGCGGCCTTCTCTTGCCGAGCACGTTCTTCCTCTTCCTCCTCTCTCGCGCGCTTCGCACGTTCGGCGAGCTGTTCCTCCATGATTCGAGATTGGCGCTCACGAGAAGCTTGCTGTGAGGAAGCGTTTCGTGATGGAAAGGCAGACTGCGCTTGCCTCTTGTCGCTGCGCAAGTGATCTGAACCACCTTTGCCTGAAGATTTGCCAGACGGCGCGACATTCAAACCCGCTGTGAGCAGTTCCCGCTTGTCCGTGATCTGGCCGTCCTCATTGACGTGTACGTTGACACCCTTTGCCCGTGCCTCTGCAGCCAGCTCTGCGTCGGTCTTGCGCTTCTCCTCATCCTGAGCAAGCTTGACCCCTTCCTTCTCTGCTTTCTCGGCAGCCTCGAGAGTTGCCTTGTGCTGCTGCTCCTGTTGATCCATCATCGTGCGATAGAAGCCCTGCATGCCACCACCCATCTGTTTCTTCCGCTTCTCCTCTTCTTCTTGCTTTTTCTTCTCTTCCTCCTCTAAGCGCCGCGTCTCCTCCTGCTGCGCCTTGTACGCGCCTGTGACAAACTTCTCCTTGTCGGCAAATTCATCACCTTCTGCCTCACGCTCCTTCTGCAATAGCTTCTCACGCGCAATCTGTTGATCTTGCTTCCGCCGCGAAGCAGCATCTAGCAAGTTGCCAATATACTTTGGCTTTCGCTCAATTGCATCCTGTTTGTCTGCCGCCTTCTTTGCCTCTGTCACGGATGTTTTCGCATCGTGGAAGGAGTCGTAGTCGAAGATAGACGAATCTACTTCTTGTGCAGCTTTGACGTGCGCTTTCGCGGCTCTCAAAGCTGACATGTCTTGCCGTGAGTCGTCATCATCGTCTTTCTTCTGCGGCAGCTTAGGCTTTGGTCGGGTCAGGCCAGGTGCTGCTTTTGTAGGCACTTTGCTGCCAAATGTGCTGATTTCTTCCTCCACCGGCCCAGACGGCTGAGGCTCATCATCGTCACCTTCCTCGTCGTCTAGAAGTGTTCGTCGAGTCGGCGCCTGCGCCTTTTTCTTGAGATTCAGCCCATATTTCAAAGACATGATGTTGATGTAAAGCTCTCGAAATTCTGAGAGGAGGAAGCCGAAAGAGTCGGCCCGATTCGGGGACTCCTGCCTTTGCTGTTCAAGAGCACAATGGCCACGGCGACAACTGCATAGACTTCACATACATCTGGACATTCGTTTTCATGACACAGGACCACATGTTATCTACCCAATATGCCTCTGTCAGAGAACCATGCCCGCAGTTTGCGTGGTGAAATGCACTACGCATTCACTCCAGAATTGATTAAGCTTCGAGACAGGACTCACGAAGCCATAGTCAAATATAACAACGCCAACATCGCCGAGCTCTCGAGAAGAAAGCGTGTAGAGTTGTGGAACAAGTAGAGAATTCTTCAGCAGAGTTGAACGAGAAGGCCATACTGATGTCATCTCAGAATAACCCAAGACTCGACTCCTCTGCCACCACAAGCTCCAACAGAAGAAGAAGACGATCTCCTCTTCGCCGAACATGCCTGGGTAGAGCCTCCTTTTCACGCAGACTACGGCACGAATATATCACTGGGTAAGAACGTCTTCATCAACTTCAATTGTACTATCATCGACACATGTAAAGTGACGATTGGAGCTCGGACACTTTTCGCACCTGGAGTATCACTTTACTCTGGTTGCCATCCTCTGGATCCAGAAGTCAGAAATGGTACAAAAGGACCTGAAATGGGCGCTGAGATTCACATCGAAGAGGACTGCTGGATTGGTGGGCAAGCGATCATTCTACCGGGTATCACGATTGGGAAGGGGAGCGTGGTTGGCGCTGGGAGTGTGGTGACGAAGGTGTGACCTTCACTGACTGAAAAGCTCCATTGACGACTGACATCAATCGTAGAACGTGCCTCCATATACTGTGGTTGCTGGCAACCCGGCGAAGAAGATCAAGGATGCGCCTCGAAACACTCACGAAGAAGTAACGAGCGGCGCTCTTGAAGTTGTGACCAGAGAAGCTGGTGAAGATCAATCCTGGCGGCAACGCAGCGCTGAACATCGAGAACTGTCCTGATTTTACCTCTATCGACTCGAGGCGTTAAATCCTTTATACCCTGAACCTCCATCTCGGGTCTGTATCACCCTTCCATTCGCCCTCAAGGATCTCCGGGTCCAATCTTGCCTTCTCGTCACGCTCCCTATTGATCTTGCTCAGCAACCACCATAATGTGCTCACGACAACAATGTTTGCAGTCAAGTAAGCAAGCGCGACGCTGTGTCCGACGATATATCTTGGGCCATCGTGTGCACGGTATAGTTGAGTTCCAATCACAGCGCCCAGGTTTCCAATCGTGATTTGCAGACCATTTGCCGCGGCGCGCTTGGTCTGCCCAGAAACATTCATTGCAGGCCAGGAGAGCCCGAGCGCGACTGAAGGATAGATTCCTGCTGCTGCAAAGAATACGCCAGTATACGATACGCCAGGCCTCTGTGTTGGGTTTGTGTTGCCGAGAAGAATGCAATAGCCGATAATCGCTGTTGTGGTGGAGAATATGATGAAGGGAGCTCGGATCCCATACCTCTCCGACACGATGGCGTAGGCGACTGTCAAAATGGCAGCAAGTGCGTATGGTGGCACTGTCAGAAGCTGAGCTTGCCAGGTCTTGTATCCCAATGCCGCGATGATGGAGGGCTAATCAGAAGTAAGTCATGTGCAGTTTGAATAAACGGATATGAATGCTTACCAAGAAAAGCGACAAAGTGTAAAGCGGCAGACTGAGTGTGTGGAAGACGAAGTTGTACAGCCAGACCTTCGGATCTTTCAACGCAAGCACGACATTCGACCAGCTGAAGCCCTCAGTCTGCGTAGCATCGCTATCGGCTTTCAATCGAGCATTGATGAAAGCTCTCTCCTCTTCGCTGATGAACTTTGCTTTCGACGGCCAATCCGCAACGAACCAGTACGCAGAAATCGCAACCAGACATGTAAGGATACCTTCAAGAATGAAAATCTGCATCCCCAACATGGTCAGTCACGTCAGCACAAAGTCCAAGCATGACGAATACTCACCCATCTCCACCCTCGATACCCACCAACCCCATCCATAAACGCAATCCCATACGCCAAAATCCCACCAAAAGCCCCCGCCAAACTCGCCATAGCAAAGAACAACGCAACCCGATACTGCCTTTCAGCGCGCTTATACCACATACTCAAATAAAACACCACACCAGGAAACAGCGCTCCCTCAGCAACTCCGAGCATAAACCTCACAACAAAGAACCCAGCCAAACCCGAGGAGCCTCCATTATAGACTATCACACCCTGCAACGTCGCAACGATTCCGAACGCTAATGTCGTGGATGGGAGCCAGAGTTTGGGACCGATGCGTTTCAGAATCACGTTCCAGAATACTTCGAAGAGGATGTAGCCTATGAAGAATAATGTCAAGCCGGTTAGGTATTGGTTGGGAGTTATGTGGAGGTCTGTTGTGAGGCCTTCGAGACGAGCGTTTGCTACGTTTGCGCGATCGAGGAATGACAATAAATAGAGGATGCAGACGGCGGGGAGGAGGTGGATGTCAAGTTTTCGGAGGAGGGATTGTTCGTTGATGCCATATGTTGTTGCGATTTCGGCTTCGCTATGAGTTGATGGTGATGAAGCGTGGTCTTTCTCTTGAAAGACAGCGTCTTTGGTGTGCTCAGACATTTTGTCGCGTCAGTAGCAAGAGATGGACATGATCAGGAATGATCACTCAGGCAGACCATGGCTGACTATTAGTACGACATGATGTTCAAGACTCAGGACCGGAGTACTCGAGCTTCCCTGTCCATAGCGTGCGCTCCATGCACGAGCATTCGCAAGGCACATGTTGAAAGCGAAGGAATTGTGTATCTTTCATAGGTCAGAATGATCCTGGGCTTGATGTCGTGATTGAAGATCAGCACAGTTGTACTGTAGCAGGGATGGTCTCTTGGAGCCATACCTTTTTCGCATTGCAGGCGGATCGCAACGCGAAGTCTATTGGTGCGATGAATGTTCATGGGTGAGTCGGGGGTGGGGACTTGAATATGAGGTCAAAGGCATCATGCTGCGTTTCGAGCACTGTTGTGTTGGATAGATTCTTTCAAACATTTCTGATCGAAATTTGAGCTTTTGCATCGTTGTTGATGCTGATTTTGATCGATCTTTGACGTAGATTTCGTGACCGACGACCCGAAGCACACCATTCACCCTAGATTCAGTCTAGCCTGTTCTAGCATCTCTGCCGCCCCGGTCTGGGTATTGGACGGACTGGAGTCGACACTTGCATGAAGTGTGCGTTGGCTTCTGGAGTGGCCTGCAGATGGGCCAAGGCGCCTCCGGGTGCGTTAATGATCCGGGACAGCCTGGATTTGGAAATATGAGTCGCGCGGTCGAGAGCTTGATGGAGGCGATGTGCTCGGTACAGAAGATTTACGAGTGATATTGAGTGGGTCTTCTTCTTTCTCGTGCTCATACTGCTTGATGCAACGAAAAGACTGTTTTGCGCCCTTGACGCTTCGATGCGTCGACCGTAGATGTTGTTGGCTGTAGGAAGTCGGCGAAGCAGAAGACTCTCAGACTCACTGGCGATTCGCACCTTGCTTAGTTCAACCTGAGTACATCAGCAATTCTATCTCTGCAGAAGCAGGGCAAGCACACGAATGTGAATATAAATTCATTTTCGTATTTCTCCTCTCGTTATGTGAGCCTGATGTTTCAGTCAACCATCTCAAGCCCTACCACAAGAGCTCGAAAGGTACTGGCCCAGACTTGGGCGTCGAATGGAGTGCCCAAATACCATTGAAGAGGGGTAGCAGTACTTCACCTGACGTGAGTATGGTCAGGCTCACCTGCTCCTTCTGCTGATATCACACTCTCGCAACCTCCCACTTGCAACGCGCGTGCCAGTGATGTATTGAGCAATGTGAATGTCCGGGCGATAAAGGTTCGCGTAGGTTGTATCACCTCATACGGCTCTGCAGAGCAGCTCCGAATGCAGCCTTTTCCGCATCAATCTTCAGCTGGAGCTGAACGATCTTTTGCTTCTCGGCCAACACCTGAGCCTTGCAACCCTCAATCTCATGATCCTTTTCACCAAGAGCGGCCTCGATATGATCGATCGTGGCCTGGTCTCTTTCGGCAGCCTCCTTCATTTCCTCGATGGCAGAGTCCGATACCTCCAACTGCTGCTTCAATCTCTCGAGCTCCTTAGCTTGCTGGCCCACCTTGACTTTTTCGTCCGCAAGCTCATTCGCGAGACGCTTGACATCTTCTTGGTTCTGCACAGTGTTGACGATATGTGCAGCGACCTTCTGCACGGTAGCTTTTCGCTCGATATAGCTCATGTGACGTGGAACGTCAACATCTCCAACGGGAGACACAGCTTTTGGCTCTAAAGCTGGAGAATCGTCGGCATCGGCTTGGTCGCGAAGCTGAGATTTTGTTCGGACAGTGGAAGGAACGTCAGACTTTCGATCATATGCGGAGGCTGACATGAATCTCTCACCGCCAGCGCGAGCCGCGGCGGCGGCGGCTGCTTTCTTCGTCTCGTTCGCAACAGAAACTCTGGCCTGGTCTTCGATGCCGCCGATCAATCGCTTTTCGACGAAGAAAGGCGTATTGGTGGAGCGCATTTGGCTGTTTGCTCGTGGCAAAGCAGGCAGGTTGTGCGGCTTTGCAGGCTTCTGGCTCAACGATGGAGCTCCATGCTTCACCATCTTGTTCCTCGCCGTATACTGATTGTGGCCATGAACGCGAGGATTGGCTTTTCTCTCTTCCTGTTCTTCGAGCAAAAGTTCTTCGGCCTTGCGCTTACGGGAGAGCTCTTCCTCGGTCGGATGAGGCTTGCGAATCTTCTTGTAGACAATGGGTTCGTAATCTTTTTGGCCTGTGAAGTAGTAGATGCCAGCCTTGCCCGTCAGCTGGACACTCTCATATCGTGCATCACCTTCTGCTTTGCCGTCTTTGATAGCGGGGCGGCCGATGTGCACTCGATTCTTTCGAATCTTACATGGCGAGCCGAAGTCGTGCGGCCACCATTGCTGAATCCTGGCCTTCGGGATGTCCGATTTTGATACTTCGAATGCAGCACGATCATCGAGCCATACAAACCGAGGCGGAAAGTTCTCTTTGACCCAGCTGATTTCGCCGATGTCGCTCTGCGTCCAGTTAGCATCGGACTTTGCGGTTCGTGCAATGTACCTCAGACGGTATGCGCTGCAAATTGCGTGGCTGTCACGCCGGAGAGGAGGGAAGAAGGATGTCTGAACAAAGTAGGGGAGTTGCCAAAGGCAAGCTCACCTGAAAAATACGCCACCGCTGTTCTGCGGGCACTGGGTGGCCACGATCGAAGTATTCGGTGCGCTGATTGCCATCGCCATCGCCTGTACATCGATCAGCATATAGATGGCCTTGTCTATCAAACGTGCCGTGAAATTACCTGGGCGCCAAATCTCGCGCTGGAGACCAGTATGTGGATGGCGATGATACTGGCGTTCGGAGTTGGCAGGGTCGAGAGCGTTCTCATCGTCGGCATCTGGCAACTCGGTTATTGGAGTGTCGCTCTTCTCAATGCTTGCCATGACGTTGTCTGTGGGAGGTGTTTTTGTCCGATGGGTGGAGATAACGATATCTTCCCCGTCTTCTCCGTAACCGAGTCTCTCAAAGGGCATCTATAGTGGATCGTACGGTTAGCGCTGGCAGATGAAAGTGGAGTGAGCACAGGCAGCTGCGACGCAGGGTGTTGCAAACGGTCAATGCACTAATGCACATGACAACCTCTAGAATCACGTGGATAGGTGCTTTTGCACGCAACGAAACTCACCTCAGGCCATGCTTCGTGTTCATCAGCATGCAGGCGCGACAGTGGAGTTGCTCAAGAATGGTCAACAGCCAACTCGTAGCTTGCGCTCAAGACACCGCTCACCAAGATATTCATTCACATCCACCACACTGTCTGCTCGAAGTGGCGCAGGAGTGTGTTGCTCGTGACTGTACTCTTCGCTCTCCCGGTGCCACATGCTTTTCTTTGAGGTCGATGCTTCTCGATGCGGCCGCAGAATATTCTTGCTCGAGCGAGACGCTGACCTGTTCTTGGTCGGGAAAAGCCTGTTGATGCAGATCAGATTGATATGAATGTCTGCTCCTCACGATTTCTGGCTGCAGGTCTGCCCACGCGTTGAGAAGGGTGCTCAATAACGGACTTGTCTCACACACTGCAGACGTTCCTTGAGGTTAGTACACAGGCTTCAGTACTTATCAAGCCTCGAAATTGCCAACGCTCCAAGTGAGTGGTACGTTGGCTCAGTCCGGACCACTCCTAACGAGCTTTTCGAAGGATTTGGACTCCGAGAAAGATGTGTGAATGTGCTGAAAGGCAGGCGAGATCAAAGATAGCAATGAGCCATGGCATCAATGCGCTGTCATCTAAGGCTATACTCGTCTAAAGTGAAGGTCTCACGTGTGATATACGCTCAGTTTTAAAGCGGCTTTGAGATATTGTACTCATGAGACGAGGTCCACGAGGTTCTTCGATGCTATGCTTGCTTGCGAAGGACGAAGTCGAGGACGAAAGGAGACCTGAGATTGAGTTCGGGAACCCTGCATCTGCGAGATCTCGGGAGCAATACGGCAGCGCCAGAATTCGTGGACAGGGAGATATTGGACCTGTGACAGATCATCGTGCCATGCCTTCAACAAATGCCGTCAAGAATGACATTGCTGACGGTGCTGGATTGATGCGCCAGAGCAGATTTCTGTGTGCAGATCGAAAGACATCAAGTCCCAGTGTCGAAGAGAGGTTCATCACATTTGGCATTCGCTAAGCCGACCAGTAAACAGCAAGGACTGCTGACCAGTAAGAATGCTGATTATGCGGCAGGAGCGTTTCGACGCAGTGCTCTAGCCGCATACCATCATAGATTCGAACACCTCGCCGTCGCCACTCCTGCCGCACCCATTACCACCAGCGTCCCGGCGACGAAGCCACACTCCAGCCAGTGGACTCGAGCAGCATCAATTCCTACAAAATGCTGTCCACGCCGGCTGCAGGAAAGGCGGCGCTGCGCTCGTCGGCCACCACTTCTCTCCCAAAGACCGTCGTCCGCGCACTCTCAACCACAATACCGGCGCAGGCCGTGTCTCAAGATGGCCAGCAGAAGCGAGGAATGGCTACAGTCCAGGATGCACCACCAGTCCACAGACATGGCGGCCTCAAGGACCAGGACCGCATCTTCACAAACTTGTACGGCCACCACGGAGCGGATCTCAAGAGCGCGATGAAATATGGAGATTGGTACAAGACGAAGGAAATCCTCGACAAGGGCCACGAATGGCTCATTTCAGAAATCAAGGCATCTGGTCTGAGAGGACGAGGAGGGGCCGGTTTTCCATCTGGCATGAAGTGGAGTTTCATGAACTTCAAGGGCTGGGACGAGGACACCAAGCCCAGATATCTGGTCGTCAATGCAGATGAGGGAGAGCCAGGTACATGCAAGGACCGGGAAATCATGCGAAAGGACCCCCATAAGCTCATTGAAGGCTGCTTGGTCGCTGGCCGAGCAATGAACGTGGGACTCCCAAAATGATACTGAGACGTGGGAAAAGCACTGACTTTTATCGTAGACAACCGCAGCATATATCTACATCCGAGGAGAGTTTTATCACGAGGCCACAGTCCTGCAGCGTGCGATCCAGGAAGCATACCAGGCCGGCTTCCTTGGCAAGAACGCTTGCGGATCCGGCTACGATTTCGACGTCTTCATCCATCGCGGAATGGGGGCCTATGTCTGTGGTGAAGAGACATCTCTCATCGAGTCACTAGAGGGAAAGCCCGGCAAGCCTCGTCTGAAGCCACCGTTCCCAGCCGCAGTCGGTCTTTTCGGATGCCCATCAACTGTCGCCAACGTCGAGACCATTGCTGTAGCACCAACCATCATCCGAAGAGGTGGTGAGTGGTTCAACTCCTTCGGTCGAGAGCGAAACTCAGGCACCAAGCTCTTCTGTATCTCTGGTCACGTCAACAATCCATGCACAGTCGAGGAGGAGATGTCCATCCCTCTTCGTGAGCTCATCGACAAGCACTGCGGGGGTGTCAAGGGCGGCTGGGATAATCTCAAGGCTGTTATCCCAGGTGGTTCATCAACACCCATCCTGCCAAAGAAGATCTGCGATGACCAACTCATGGACTTTGACGCTCTCAAGGACTCACAATCAGGTCTCGGAACTGCCGCAGTCATCGTCATGGACCAGTCAACAGATGTCGTTCGTGCAATTGCACGATTGTCCAAGTTCTATCACCACGAGTCATGCGGCCAATGCACGCCTTGCCGTGAGGGTAGTAAGTGGACAGAACAAATCATGAACCGGTTCGAGAAGGGCCAAGCACGAGCACGAGAGATCGACATGATGCAAGAGCTTACCAAGCAAGTAGAGGGACACACAATTTGCGCTTTAGGTGAGGCTTTTGCATGGCCAATTCAAGGCCTTATTCGCCATTTCAGACCAGAGTTGGAGGCGAGAATAGCAGACAACGCGAAGAGGAGTGGTGGCGAGGCACTTGCTGGTGGATGGCAGCATGATGCACTCCGCAAGGGTATGCTCATCAGCCCAGGCCAATAAGCCTGAGGTAGCGATGTGTTTGTTTAAATAAAGATCAACGCTTTCAAATGTCTGCATATGTACATATTCCCTTGTGTTAACCACGGGCGCAGAGGAGCAATACAATGAAAAGTGCAGTCGATGACCATCTAAGCCGATTTGTGCCATCTCTATCTCTACCTAGACACCGGCAGTCTTCATCACACTCTCCATCCAAGGATACACACTCCCATTCGCAGGCGGATACCCCATATGCAACAACCCCGTAAAGAACCTCGCTTCTTTTGGTGATCCATACTCCATCATAAGCATACTATCCTCAACCGGCATGAGTCCATCATGCGTCCCGTTGATTAAAAGTAATCTACAACTCTCCTTCTCCACAATTCCCGTCTCAATCAAGGAGAAATCCTTTTGGGCGTTGTCCATAAACTCATCTTCGGTTTCATATCCAAATTTCTCTCTCAAAGCTGGCAAAGCTGTCCAAGGATACTCATGATCTTTAGCTTTCTCTAACCATGCTCTAGAAAAGAAATGATGGGTTCCAGCTCCTTGACCTACGGATCCAGCGATCCGGGAGGAATGGGTATGAGCTATGCGGATTGCGTTGTAGCCTCCTGCTGACAGACCCCATACTAAGATTTTGTTCATGTTGAAGTGGCTTTGCTTTTCCATCCAGTCGAGAACTGAAGTCCAGAGACGATCGGCTGCTACAGGATCTCGGCGGTCGGCGGGACAATCTGCTGTACCTGGGATGTCTGCGATCACGCTTGCCCACCCTCGGGACAGGAATTCGTTGCTGCGGACTGTGTTGTCTGGTCTGTGGCCGTCTAGACCACACATGAGGAGGACGGCTGGGACGGGTTCGGATCTGCTTGCGCCTTTCGGGAGACGGATGTAGAGGGGGATTGTTTTGCCTTCGTCTTTTTCTGTGGCTTCTGTGTGAGGGATTTCTATGTCTTCGATCGGGCAGTCGAAGAGTGCTGCGGCTTTCATGTAGGCATCTTTCTGGGCTTGGTAGACTTTTCTTTTGAGATCGCTGTTGATGTAGGGAAATCTTGCAATTCGGTAGACGGCGCATGCGCGAAGGTAGAGGTCGATGGCTTCTTGTTTGTCCCCGCTCTTTGCTTTTGCGTCTGCGTCTTTTACGAGCTTTTCGGCTGTGGGTATGAACTCTGCCGTGTATGGGTCTGTGTAGCCGTCGTGAATGCCTGTCTTAATCAAAGCCTCGAAGACTGGTGCGAAGTCTTCATATTTTCCGTCGTGGAATGGGTATAGGCTTCTTTCGCAAGGGAACTTCCATTTCTTGTACCATAAATTCTCCATCGAGCCCAAATGTGGGTAGACTTGATCAAACTTGTCGCCCAAGATCCATCGTGAGCCTGTCCGAGGATCTTTCTCTGCTGGGTTCGGTGGAGGGTAGTCTTGTTGCATGGTGATTGAGCGTTTAGCTGAGTTGTTCCTGGTATATGATGAGTAGCTCTGGCAAGTGATGAAGGAGCAACGATAGGAAGATGTCGACACGATTCTAGCTACGTGTACCTACAAAGCTGAAGGCATTTATAGCAACACATTACTCATTGGTTCCGGCGCATGTCTGACCGCATCGAGCTCCACGAAAGGCACATCCAGTTCGTAGAGGACAAAATGTCCCCGACTCCCCGCCTTCCGATGTGACCTGCATTAGCTGCGGGCATCTTCCTTGGGTATGCCGGTACGGAGTCTGAGCTCAGTCGAGTGGTGTAGACCAAATAGGGCGAGCTCGCTGGTTAGTGAATGTTGACAAACTAGCAGGGCATTCGCGGTGGCATGTGAAAAGAGGTCAGCGTAGCCGAATGATCCAGCAGTTGCCGACAGCGACTTCAAAGTTCCCAACCCCTCCATCAACCTCGTGTGACGTGTCTCGAGTCTCGACACTCCCGTAGTAAAGTTTCACGTTATACATACAAGAAAAACAACCAGGAACCGACTCGTGACTGCACCAACACTCTTTGCCCTACACAGCATCATTGAATGTAGAGTGGCCGCGACTGCTTCTTAAGAGTCGCCAAGCAGAGCCGAGCCCGTACACGCACTTCTCTTCTACTGGCCTTGTCACGGAGAAGGACTCGACGTTCACATCGCTCAGTTCAAAACCATCACACGCTTGGAGCCCATCCTTGAAGCCCTGAAAGTCTGTCTCGTATTACGAGATGTCAGCAGAAGGCGATCTCCCGCCCATCCGGGTCGCGGTGGATGAAGTGGCCAAAAAGAATGACACCTCGCCGCCAACCTCGCCGCCAGTGTCTCCGCCAGTCGGACATCATCGTCACAGCTCGAGCGAGGACTATTATGCTACGAGACCAAAGTTCGATCGTTTAGGGAACCCAATCCCGGACCGCAGCAAACGTCCCAGCGCTATGTCCACCGTTTATGGTACTTCTAAGATACGACTACCAGGAGATTTGGGTGCAAAAGATCCCAGACGGCCAAAGTCTCCAGTACCGAGTGCACTACCAGGAGATCTGGGACCAAATGATCCTCGAAAGCCTAGGAGTGCAAACAGTAGTCCTCCCCCATCTCCAGTCTTCGGTCATGGTCATGCTCGACATGCCAGTGGTGACAGTGCGAATGTAAGATTGGCGGAAGACCCGCCCGAGCCTGGGCAACCTCAGGAGAGCGATGATGATGCCGATGCAGATAACGACAACGACACGGACAGAGACGAAAGCAGTCGCGGGCGGGGTAGGAAGCGTCCTGAGCCTGGTAGAACTACCTCTGGTAAAGCGATCAATGTTCGCGAGGAAAGTGAGTCGGATTCAGAAAGGGAACCGGTCGACGAATTCGCTAGTGGCGCGAAGCCCGATCCCACGAAAGGACAAAGCAAACTGAGTTTCATTAAGGAGCGAAAAGTTCAGGTCGCCAGTCGAAGCCCGAGCGGGAGAAGACGTGTTCATCCTTCTACTGCATTCGATGCTGCACCTAGTGGCGCAAGCACACCTTTGCAGTCGGACGATGAATCGCAATCGGAGTTGAGAGCTGCTCAAAAGCTCTCGTTACGCATGTCTGATATTCATTCCACCCCATCTGCGCATCGCGTGATTCGGCAGATCTTGAGAGGAGACTTTGAGCACTTCCAGCGAGAAGCAGAAGAAGGACGAAAACGGCAGCGCATGTATCTCGTAGCCACTGACATTTCACCCGAGGCCGAATATGCTCTTGAGTGGACAATTGGCACAGTCCTTCGGGATGGCGACACCTTGTTCGCTGTAATGGCTGCCGACGAGGAGTCGGTCGGAACAGGCGAAAGCTTAGGTGGTGTTGAGATTGGGCATGGTGCAGAGTCTGTGAGGGATACTGCAGCCATTGTCAAGGGCCTTCCAACGGTCGCGCAACACGGCCCGAGCAATCCAGGGCCATCACCACTTGCACGATCGAGTCTTGGCGCAGGACCAAGTGACTCTCGCAGTAGAAGTCGAGGTGTGCATGACTCTGCCGATGCTGAGCGACGAAGAGCATTGGAGTCGATCACTGAGCGGTGTGTACGCCTGCTGAGAAAGACTCGTCTTCAGGTTCGCGTTGTGGTTGAGGTCTTCCATTGCAAATCGCCCCGACACATGATCACAGAAGTCATTGATTTTCTCTCGCCAACGCTTGTGATTATTGGCTCACGCGGACGCAGTGCAGTCAAGGGTGTGCTGCTGGGGAGTTTCTCCAACTACTTAGTCACCAAGAGCAGTGTCCCTGTCATGGTCGCTCGCAAGAAGTTGCGCAAGCACAGTAAGACAGCAGCGAAGCGGAACAAAGACGGCACATCGATACCATATACCAACTCTGGCAGAAGCGGCAGGTTCAGCAATATGATTGAAGCACCTAAAGGAGCAGGACTTAGAGTCAAGGACTGGGAACATGTCGGCATTGATTAAAAACCTTGAGCTGGGAGCATTCAGAGGCAGTGGTATTGAGCAGACTTTAGAGACCTTATATCATGCGCTGGAAGAGGATCATAAGCACGCCAAGCACCAGCTATCAGCTTTGCCGTCAGAATGGACAATCTTGTCCACAGCACGGGAATCCAGGCGTCCAGATTCACATCCTCGGCTGAGATTGCTTGAAGCTCACATGAACATGAACCCTACATCAAAATCAGTTCGGCCACTCCAAGCCAAAAACAACGAATCCAAGACTCGCCAGTGATTTTGAGTAATCACCCCAAATCTTCTGCCCCCAAATCACATACTTACACCTCATCCCCTCACAATTCTCCATCACCCACTCCGCAATTTCTCTCCTAGACATCGTTGGAGCATCACCAGAGTCCGAACACATGAAATCTATAGCTTCACCACAACAGTGATCACTACTAGGATTCGAAGTACAGGCACAATTCCTTGTGCATCCGATTTCTCTTACACGTTCAGGGAACTTTACTATGACTTTTTTGGCGCCGGAAATGGATACGGCTTTGCATGCTCCCTGCGTAGGAATTGATAGGTTTTAGTAGCCTCCGAAACCGTTGCTGGCAGACCTGCAGCATTTGAATGCTGAGGGGCCGGGACATTGATTTGAGACGCTAGAGCTGGAGCAATCGGATTGCCAGCGACAGTGCCCTCCGGATGTGCCGCTGTTGCAGGATGGTTTGGTGCAGCAGCGGAACTTCGATGGGTCGGAGGGACAGGCGCCTGTGATTGTTGTGCCGCCTTTGGAGGTACAGTCTGAGGCTTTTACACAGACTCCTCGGGGGTATCATTCAGTGGGTACGCGTGGTGGACAAAGTCAGCGAGGAGTTGCCTGAAGCACCGCTTTTACCGATGCATGGTTCGTTGAGGGCTGCAAGAGTTGTGGTGGTCAATAGACAGGTGACGAAGAAGGGGTTGAGATGCATGGCGGGATATTGTGTATGGAGGGATTAGTTTGCAGTGGGATGGTGATTGGGTCGTGCTTTCAATGTCATGATACTTATACCATGCTCGAGTCGTGAAGCATGCGGTCTCGCTTTGGCACTGCTCGTATACGACGATCGTGAGAGGTGAGGAGGGAGGTCGGCCACATTCATCATCAGCAAGAATTGAACCTAGGCTGCCAGGCCTCTCGTCACATGTCAAGTGCGAATGCCAAGCTCATCGTGAAGCATGAAGTTGAATGCTTGCGGCTGAGTGCTGGGTGCCAAAACTGTCAGGCCATATATTAATTCGTGAAGTAGTTACCATCCTGATCGCCCAGGTAATGCTCCAGGAGACGGATGTCATAGGGAGCGGCATCGATGGAGGCGGAGGCGAAGGGAATTTGGCCCCGCCTTGACTTTCATCACTAAACCCGACAAATTACAAGAGGCATATGCTCTCTTGTAGTAAGTCGCGGCTGCAATCATGGTATAAGTACACGTTGAGGACCTGTTACTCTTTTCGCTAATCAAATATTCCAGTCCAAGCAATATCTTCAAACCCTCACCATCCCTGATGCACATCCCACAGATATCTTCTCAATGGCCGTTACGCCTTCACATCTCTTGACAGTTTCCGGATCGTCAAGCATCAAGATCCACAGCACAAAGGGCAAGACTATTCATGCCGATACCGCTGAGGACGAAAACCCATACCCGCTCGTTCAATCCCTCGAGAAGGTGCACAAGCTAGGGTGTCACCATATCTGCGCCAGTCTCGACGGCAGAGTAGCAGCAAGTGTGGGCTTCGCAGGTGATGTGAAGGTATGGGAGTGCTCAGAAGATGGAAAATGGCAGGCGAAAGGCGAGATAGTGGGTGAGAAGAAGGCCGGCGAACACTGGGCGCCAGCATTGAGCGAGAATGGGCAATACCTTGCCATCACCTCTTCCGATGGTCGCGTCAATGTCTACGATACGAACAGCATCTCGGAAGGTAAAGCGGAGAAGATCACACAGTACGAGACCAAGGGCAGTTTTGGCATGAGTGTTGATGTGTCTCCAAATGGCGAGATGACTGCATCAGGACACCAGAACGGTAGCATCTACATCTTCAACAACAGCACTCGCCGACTTGCACACTCCCTCAGTGGACTTATCAAGCCCGTGCGAAGCGTCAAGTTCAGTCCTGCGAATCGATACCTTGCAGCAGCCGGAGACGCTCGAATCATTGCCCTTTACGACACTCGGAGTGGCGAGCAAATCGCCAACTTGACAGGCCATGCAAGCTGGATCATGAGTCTCGACTGGAATTGGAGTGGCGAGTTCCTTCTCAGCGGCAGCTATGACGGTAAGGCCAAGATCTGGAGCATTGAGCGACGAGAGTGCGTGGCCACGCAGACGGAGAGCGAAAAGTGTCTGTGGGCTGTCAAATGGCTCTGGCACTCTCCTACTGCGAGGAATGAGATTTTTGTAACCGCCGGAGCTGGCAAGACTCTGGCATTCTATAGGGAGGCGAGTGGCACATAAGCTGCACTGGTGATAGCCCTCCACGATTCTACGACTTTGCCAGACGCATGATACCCCATGGCATGGAAGGGAGAATGGCTCTTCCAAAAAGACATTATAGAGATCCAAAATGCATCGCCCGCCTAAACAGATCAGGTTCGAGCTACAACGCGAGTTCACTCGTATCGGAACAAGCCCATTCTTTGTTCTACGACAACTGCACTCGAACTCGTAGACTCGCTCAAAACTTCTTTGTCATTCGTCCAGGAGCATGACCAAAAAGAAGTCTACAATTGCGTCGCCGGATCCGGCGACGTTGAAAGGAACCACATACGCACTTGTATCTATATGGCCCCAGACGTGAATATGTCATCGTTCCGATCTCTCCCAGCTTACTTTGACTACACTTCAGAGCTCCAAGATGTCGCCCAACCGACCACGGACGGAGGAAGAGCTGGGGGCGGCACGGTACCACCATCACCAGCGACGCCTGGAGAGGATTCGAAGGGAAAATGCAGAAATCATGGCCAATGGTGATCCCAATGCCCCTCAAAGACTTCGTGCAGAGCCTCCTTTTCGTCACCCTCGGAGGAGAAGCCCACCTGAAATGCAGCGCTTCGCACACCTCGCACCGTCTCAAGAGGAGGCCAATGCCAGGGTCAGATATGGTGGCGTCTCACACCCTAGGATACTGATGCCTGGACCTACTGGAGAACGGAGCGCCTCGTCTTCCAGAGAGTCGCCGAGTACTAGGTTTGCCAGAAATCGAAGCATCAATCGTAACAACAACGCATTGGCTCAGAGAGGGCTGATTGCTTCCGGTACCGATTATATGATGCCCACAGGCAGTTCTTCTCCCTCATTGCGCCAAGCAGCACGACAGGCGTCTCGTGCTTCCGAAACACTCCAACAGCTGTCAGATACGCTCATCAGCCTCGTTCACGACAACGACGTTGAAATGACTGATGCCGAGGACGACGTAGAAATAGCCAGACCAGCATCAAGGCACATCTCCTGGGATGCTCGGCTCGCCAACTCAACTATCGACCACAATGCTCCACTCTTCCCCGGCCCAGCAGACCGTCGCGCTACTATTCCGGACTACAGACAACCTCAATCTTCCCCTTCCCGTCCCCGTCATATCCGCGCTCTAGACGCCATTGGTGCCAAAGCCCACCGCATCGGCAGAGGGATTCACAAGGCTATCAAGCAAGTCGGTCGCCGACCTACTACACCGCCTCAGCATGTGTGGGCGAGAACAAATCAATCTCCTATTAATCGCACTCCTCCTAGGTCTAGAGCTCAGAGACAAGCGGACGCCGAGGAGAATTATTATAATGTTACTCGTATGAGAACGCCGTCGAGTCCTACTCCCGGAGCGGGGAGAGGGAGACGGGCGACGTTTTTTGATAGAATGGAGAATCATGGATTGTGATCATGGTGGGTGATTGGAGTTGGGGTAATGAATAGTGGGAGAAGGATGGGTTGGCTTGGGTTGGGGAATGGAGTACGGCGTTGGTGTTTTTACTTACTGCATGGGTAATGAGAATGGCACAATACAGCAAAGAATCATTTGTGTTCCATTCGTTGTCACGGCGTACCATTGTCTCGCTTTCTCAACCTCTCATCTTTCGCTTTCGTTGAAGCATCAGCACTCAGTGCTGTGGTACCATCAAAAGCAATGCTGTGCAGAACGCCTTCACGCAAGTGCCACGATACGATTCCCAAATTCACCCTCAATCATCGCTCTCCCTGGCCCTTATCCATTCCATAACATGCTCGTTACCAAGGATACACAGCGCGTGGAACATCGTTGATCTTCGGGGGTAAACGCATTCCAACTCACGACCCAGCCAAGCCCATTCAGTGACCAGACCTCTTCACCTCACTCCTCATCCTGCTCCCACTCCTCCATCTCCTTCACCTCCTCAAGATCAACACAGACCACATCCCTCAACTTTCTCCACAACGATGTCAAGGTCCGATATATGGATCTCATCGTTCCTGCTACCTGCCGCCATGATTGGACGCGTAGCGAAAGTATCCCCAGACTTCAACTGCTTCTCCATAGCCGAAAGGATACTCGTCATCTCCTTCTCGACCACAGACGTGATCTCCTCGCTAGCACCGTAGACAGCGGTACGAGAGCGTCCGAACGGACGAAACTCGACGAAGACCGCCAGCGGAGCGTTGCGTCCCAGGTGAGCGGTGATGAAGTGCATAGTGTCAACATTCTTCGCTCCGTGTTGTGCACCGAAGGGCAATTGCGCTTCGAGGAGTCCGAGAGTGTGGTGGCGATTGGTGGAGTCAGCGTATGCTGGTAGGATGATCTTGAAATTGCTATGCTGATATGCTCCGCTGAGAGTCTTCGTGACGGCTTCTTTTGACTCATGACGGATCTCTTTCGAGAGTGAAGACAGGACGGAACCCCGCATGCAGATGTGATGGAAGTGCGACGTTCAAGCAGCCTGATCGCTGGCGGCGACGAGCTCGTAAATAATCAAGCGGATCTCGATTGGGAAGTGGGCGAGTACACCTAGAGAGGATGTGATCTTGAGTCTTGTTGTAGCGCAACTGCCAGTGCCTGGGAGCAGAGAGGACATCTTGGTGATGGTCCCAGAAACTGTGGTGTTGATCGTTGCAGAGGTGAGGGCAACGGCTTGCGATGTTTATATCTCTTGATGCGGAAGCGCTAGCGCGTTTGCATTTGATGCCTGAGCTGACTTGAAGAGCAGGCGCGATTTTGCTGACTCGCCGAAGTCATGGCCTTCCCTTCACTTGCCAACGACGTGTGAACACGTGTGCGGTATAAAGTGTTATATGAGAACCATCTTGCGTATACTCAAGAAGCCATGGTAACGGCTTGTTCAGCTCAAGACTTCTCCGCAAAACGGACTCGTGAGAAGTGCATCGCAATAGTACCAATAATCGCAAGCCCGCCAAACATGACCAGTATCTGGTAGCCGTAATCATACTTTGGGGCATCGTACGTCGGGAAAGCTACCACTGTCTCTTCATCAGTACAGCTTGACATAATCCTTTGTGTAGTCCACTTACATGGCAACCAAGCATTAAACGTATAAGACGCCACGTTTCCACACGCCACAAGCATCTGGCGTAGCACCGGATCGCCAGCAGCAAGGTGATTACCCCATGCAATCACGATGGGCTGTGCGGCGAGTCCAGCATAGCTGATAAAGAAGGCGAACAATAGTGCTGACTTTGGTATACTCCAGACTGCAAGCATGGCGTTTGCTAGTATGACGAGCAGTGAGATGCCGACGACGATTGTGGCGTTACATCCTGTGATATCTGCGAGGATGCCAAAACCCAAAGCAGCGACGACTGACAGGGCATCGCCAGCTGTCGGTAGGATGTTGATTTGTACAACGCTGTATTTTTCTGCTTTGAGGTAGAGGTTGAAGTATTTTATGCCCGAAATTGCTTGGCCGACCATGCTGTCATTGTGTCAGCAATCATTTAAAGTCATTTCAGAGTTGGATTACTTGTATGGTAAAACGAATAGCCATAGTCGCCAGTTCATGAAGACTTCAGCAACGGCGCGGACGGTCAGCTTCGTTGGCGCAGCTCTGCCTAGCCTCTCGATTCGTTCGACACCGTACTCTCGATCCTGAGTGCGATCATTAGCTCCAAAGGTCTCCTTTTCCGAGTAGATGCTGACCTCTTTGGACATGTAGAAAGCACGCGTCGTGTGCGGTAAGTCTGGAACAGCAAAAAGTCCCCAGACGGCAATAGGTATCCCTATCAGGCCATCGATAACGAACATCCATCTTCGCAGCATTAGCATGTAACACTAAGCAGATTTTCGTTCGATTACGTACTGCCATCCTTTCAGGCCAGCCTTGCCGTTCATACCAGTGTGTAGGGCGGCTTGTAAGTAGCCACTGAACATATTGCCAATAGCGCTGGACTGTTCGAAAAGGGCCGCTCGCTTAGCAAGTTGTGTAGGTCCATACCAACCGCCTGCGGTTCTCGTGAGCTAGGCCTTCGAAGAAAAAATCCACGATACGCTTTACCTAGCATAGCTGCGAATCCAGGGAAGACACAGGCCTCGGCGAAGCCAACAAGGAATCTTAAAGCATACAATGTTTCGACATTCTTCGCGAGGCCCATTCCAATCACCAATATCGACCAGAAAATTTCGCAAGAAGGAATCCATATTGAAGGGCGTATGTGTTCGAGCTGAATGATTTGTGCTGGAATCGTTCCTGCGCAAGGTCGGCGTGTTGCCAGAAGTCCGGAAAGCAATGCGTCTTACCTAGCAAAATACCGATATTGAACGATGTGTTTAGCCAATTCCTCTCGTTCCCGTAGAGTCGTAGCTAAGTTTCATCAGCCTGGTTGGTAGATTTCATTATGGATATGATCTCACATCCTCCTGCATCCCGCTAACGAAAGCATTGCTGATGTTAGTCTGGTCCAACTGCTTGATAAAGTAAGCAAGACACATGTACGAGAACATATATGTGTCAAGCTTCTGAATATAGCTTCGTTCTCGAGGAGGTCCATCCACTGAGTCCCAGAACAGCCCGACGATGCGTCGCCATCGAGACTGTTTCCATGGAGCTACTATCGTGCTCTGCTGCTCCGCATCGCTGTCCTCTGGCCCGGAAACGACTGCAGCGTCCGTGACAGGCTGCTTCTCCTCAACCATGACGCTATTTGATGAGTGAACATTGCGATGGAATGGTGTGGAGGCAGAGCGGCGCATAGGATACTGGGTGGTCTTCTGTGGAGCGGCTTATCAAAGTCCACACTTTAAGTGGACCAATGCAGGCCAAGCAGAAAATCCCTTCAGTAGCCCGACATCTCTTGGCATGTACCTTGAAGATTTCTGCTTCTTGGCTCGAGAAAAGGATTGATATTGTCCGGACTCATTTGGTGCTGGTGTCACGATTCAAGACAAGACCATGCAGGGCTGAAGAAGGCCGGTAAGGGTTTTGCTCGCCATCTCTGGTCCAAATTCCATGGGATCGGCTCATTCCTCGGCGATGCATGTGAATCTTGCTCAGCCTTGTTCAAGCCTTACTTGTGGGAGGCGACATCAGCATGGATTGTATTTCTCTTCTGTATTCAAGTGGCAGTCTCTGTACTTCGTACTATTTTCCAAGCATTTCTTTCACCTGCAAGTCTGGACGAAATTGCCAAGAGATTGCGCGGTTTCTGGAGAGAGTGGATCTTTTCCGCCAGTTCGTGTGTTGAGCTGCGGCATTCAGCGGTGCGAAATGATATTGCAGTGCAGGACAAGCGAGGCTGGGCCACTCTGGGCAAGGCAAACGTGTCAGAAATCCACTGCGACAAGAGGCGTGTCCACACGAGAGAGCCGAATGAGTGAAGATACCGTTCGGTGCACCTCTAGTCAGCTACGACGCTCACAGTACCTTGACGCGTGATAAAGATCTGATGGAGTCCCAAAAGTGGTCCGATACTGCCGTGACAGCTTGTGCCAGGAATGGGCCACAATGTCCACAACACCCGGCACAGGTGGATTCACACTATGCTCCGTGAGACTTTGATTGCTATGCAAGCTGCAATTCTACCGTCTTGCGTACTCAATCTCCATCTCCAAAGGCATATCACAAATGACGCATAAAAGTCCTCTGGAAGCACGGTATGCTGTCCCGACGCTGCGGCATCAAGCTACCATGCGACACCAGGAACATCTAACACCTCCACGCCTTCCATCCATGAGCCTTCCACCCCGATAATCTCCAATCCCTTTTGCCCCACAAGTCCCTCTTCTCTCACGAGCCAAGCCACCGCTGCGACTAGATCATGCCGGAAGAGCTTCAAGCCAAACTCCGCGTTGGCACAGCAGTCTGGTACTCCGAGTCGAGCTCCTTGGTGAGGTATGACAACGTCACCTTGAAGTCATCGTACTGACGTGTGACCTCAAAGGTCTCGAAAACCAGCTTGGGTGCAAAGGCGTGATCCTGGATATGGGCAGTCATTCGTAGGACGCGTCAGCCAGTGCCGTGCGCAATCTTCTCCAATGATGCACTCATCATAGAGGATTATAGCACGCTCGCTGAACTTGATCATTGGCCCATCGTAGCCAAAGTATGGAACGAGGCAGATTAGACACTCCTGGTCCTTTTGGTCCAGATATGCAGTCTTGATATGCTTGGCGAGGTCACCGAGAAAGCTCTGGCGGGTCTGCTGGATTGGTGGAACAAATGGTGGCATGGCGAATGTAGAGCACGAAAGACGTGTCGAATGGCTTTTGCGTTGATGAGGTGAGAAGGGATGGGAGAAGGCTGCCCGTTTGGTCCAGACGGGGAGATTCAGTGGCCAGTAGCCAATGATTTGATCCTCAGAGGTGATATTGGGGATGGTTCGTGGCGAGAAATCTGGTTATACTCGAATAATCGAATTGTAGGTTAGAAGACAAGGTTTCGAAATGCTGGGCGACACTTCAAGTATAATTGCCTCTCGAAAGTCCAGATGGAGGTAGGGCAAGTGACGGTAGGGCGCTTGGACTCTATACCAGATTCGAAGTGATTCAGCATTGTTGTCGAAGCAACAAACAATGACCGCTCCTTCCTCTTGATGCCTGGATTGGAGTGAACAGAGTGCCTTTCACAGTCGAGATAAAGGTGCAACAAACTGCTCTGCTTGCTTCACTCTAAGACGTTCAACTGCTTCATTCAGCTTTCGAGACGCGGGCACTTTCATCCTGTCGATATGTAGAGCTGCTTTCAGGAGTCAGTGGTTCAGCGGTGCTTGGCCTGAGGAGTTGATGACAAATTACACCTGTATTTTGAAATGCCTGTATTTGTGCTTCTACTTTTTCTGAGACCTTTGCGCGGGATTGTGGGCAGAATTTGCCGCAACTGGGCCTGCCATGAGACGAGGCGGCCTTCCAGCCCAAGCCCATATCCTATCATTTGTACAGCCAGCAAGACACCATACGGCATGCACTGTACATATCATTACAGAAAGAGTCAAACTACCTCGACTTCTCGGGCTCATGATACACCCTCTTCTTCTTGACCTCCTCCACACCTTCATCGCCCTCCTCATATAATCTCTCAAACTTCTGCACCATATCCTGCAAATCCTTGTCCCCATCTTTTCTATATCTTGTCGCTTTCCTCACATTATGCGCCGTCATGTCGTTCAGTCGGAACTCTCTGCCTTGCTCTTCCGCTTTCTGTCTCGCGTTCGCAATGCTTTTCGCGGTCATTGCTAATCGCATATCCTTGGGTCCATCAACCAGTTCGAGAATCGCGGAAGGCGCTTGGTCTTCTTTGACAGGTTCTATTCGGAGGACACGGGTGTAACCGCCTGGTCTTGATGCGTATCGTTTTCGTAGTTCGCCGAAGACTTTGGACATGTAGCGATGCGGTTCCTGGAAAATGTTTTAGAGGCATTGTTGGGAAGACATTATCTCATCTTTCCATACGAATAATATCGCCTGTGCGCCTTGTTTGCTAGCTACTGTATTCCTCTTCCCGAGCGTTATCAACTTTTCTGCTAACCGCTGCGCTTCTTTTGCTTTGGGCCATGTTGTGGTTATGGATTCATGCTCGATGAGGGATGTGACCAGATTTCGTAGCAGCGCTTTGCGATGTGCGCTATTTCGGGACAGGTGTCGGTATTTGACGAGCCCTCCAGCCATTGCGTTTATCGGAAGTTGAGTAAGGTGATGGTGTGGTCTTGTTGCAGGAGGTTGATCCCTTTGTGGTTGAGTATTTTCGTTACCAAATAGCAAGGTTGGCACTAGAAGGGGTGGCTTGCAGGTGCGGCAAGTTCCGTCTCTTAGCTATTAGATAGACCCCTTTACATACTAGTCTAGTATGGAATATAATTCTTGGAGCCCTTCTCTTTTATATGAATAATATCCTTATGTACTACTTTCTACTAAGTAACGAATAAGGTATTATCTAATAAAGGACTTAAATTAGAAAAAGAGAAAGAAGCGGAATTTAATATAATAAATCCCTAAGAATCTATAGAGGAGACGAATTCGTATAAGGATAGTTTCAAAGGCGATAAGGTCGAGTCTACTATAGTAGAAAAGCTAAATCTTCCTTAGTAGTAAAACTTTACTTCTCTAAAGAAATAGATTAGTAATATAAGAATTATAATAATATAGAGCTTCTAGAATAATAGATCAATATATAGATCTATTGTTACGAGTACCAAGAGTCGATAGCGATTAGGTAGTAAGTGTAAAAGGTGGATAATAAAGAATAAATATTAGAAAAGATGGGCCTCCACACTCGCGGACCCGACTCCGCATCCAGCATTGGGGACGTCACTTCCGCTCCGACACTCGACAGCAGTCTCCACCAAGCACGATCTTCAGGCCTAATGGGGTTCACGACGGGGCTGGTAAGAATCTAATATACTGAGTCCTGCTATATATCGCTGACAATGCTTCAAGCTGGGCGGCTTCACCCTGACAGCCACCGTCCTATACCTCTCCATCAACCTTCACACTCGAAATCGAGTCCACCAAGCGGCCCTCCTACACCAGCAATCTCTCCTCCTAGAAAACATCGTCGCACCACAGCCGCCACTTCCGCCGCCACCGAATAGACGAGTACAGGCAGGATTGCTTGAGACTGCCAAGGACAAATGGAATGCGGAGCTCGAGAGAAACTTAAAGACATTGCAGCAATACGACTGGACTGCTGCATTTGAGAGGGTAGAGGAGAGCGCAGGCAATTTGATCAGGACAGCGTTTGATAAGGGGAAAGAGGGCATGAAGGAGGCGAGCAAGTAGAGATCGGCCTATACACGCTGGATGGTCTTATTGAATAAATGATGGTGCAGCTTCTGAGTGGCCTCGTAGGCTGCACGGCACAGCGTTAAGGAGGCACTACATTGTGGATAGAGAAAGGACGGCTTAGCAAGCACGCCAGTGTCAGTGCACATGAGCATGACCGGAGCTAGGACAGGCCTGCTGTTTTCTCACGAAGCAGAAATCTGAGGATGACAAGATGAGCATTGCCATGTCTGCCTAGCGTAGCAATCCTGGAAAGCTGGGAGATAAAGTAAATAGATAGAGACAGATTGAGCGGAATTTCACATGCAAGGCACCAAACTTTGCCTGAATTGCGGGGGCATATGCCGTCATCTTTAATTCAAACGCGTGAATGAAACCCGTCGCCGCCCGTTGACTTTCTCCAGACACCGCACTACTCCGGCTCCTTCATCTCCGTTTGTATAGTTCCTTTCTTGCAAGCGAGTTCAGTGATCCTCTGGCGAACCTGCCACAACCGAGTTGTGCAGCTTTGATCGGCCGAAAACAAGAGACTCTCTTCCACCACCAGACGCAAACGCGAGCTCTGAGCTTCCCTCCGCACCTTCACAATGTCCTCCCGCGCGTTGCGAAAAGCGCAGCGGGAGAAAGAGGAACAAGAACGGCTGAAGCAGCTCGAGCAAGAAGCACGCGCACTCGCGGATGAAGAAGACGAGGATTATGAGCCAGAAGTGATACAGCCAAGGAAGAGCGCATTTGCTATGCTGAAAGAAGAGGAGGAAGACGGACCTGGAGAGATCGAAGAGGATCACGAAGATGGATCATCGACACCAGACGAGCCGGTCACTGCGACAGTACCCAAGCCATCATCCAAAAAAAAGAAGAAGAAAAAGAAGAAGAAGGCCAAGGGAGGTACGGACACGCCTGGACAGGATACAGACGAGGTGGATGAGATTGATGCTGCCCTGAAGTCATTGTCGACGAATGGCAAAGCCGTAGGCTCTGGTACCACCGCAGTAGGCTTAGTTCCTACCGTTGAGGAGGCAAGCAGACTCCTTTCAATAGACACGAACAATTTACACGCCGCGAATGAAATGAAACGACTCTTCGGTCGAGCAGCTCTAGAGCAAGATCATGAAGATCAGCAAGCACCAGCAGGTGCAGCCGGTGGAAACAGAAGACAACAACGACGGGTACAGCAGGTAGGCCTGGCACAAGCACTGCGAGGACAGCGTGTGGTTGGCCGATCAGGTGGTCTTGCTGCGATGGCACTTCGGCGAAACATCTTCATTCAAGGCAAAGAGGAGTGGCCTGTAGCAACGGGTGGCGGCTTAGGCATGGAGGTGGAGGAGAAGCGAGTCGATGGCACAGTGCTGTACAGATTCGTACACAACAGCGCTTACCAGGACGTTCAGTCACAATTCGAAAGCTGCGTGGCGTCGATGGACCCGAATCGCCTCATTCTGCTTCTTCAGCACAACCCATACCACATTTCAACACTACTCCAGGTATCCGAGATTGCCAAGCAGGAACGAGATCACTCGACGTCCGGCGATCTGCTTGAGCGCTCTCTCTTCTCATTGGGACGAGCTGTACACAGCACATTCTCCAAGAGCCTTGCTGAAGGCAAAGCAAGACTTGACTTCCGACGAGCAGAGAATCGCGAATTCTGGCTGGCAAGCTGGCGCTATATTCAGAATCTGACCATGCGAGCAACGTGGCGGACAGTGTATGAGTGGGCGAAGATGCTCCTCTCGTTGTCACCAGAGAATGATCCATACGCTCTCTGGCTGGTGCTTGACCAGTACGCGATTCGGTCGAAGCAGGGCCTTGACTATCTCAACCTGAGCAGGAATGCATCACTAAAAGCTGCTCACACAAATATGCCAAATGTGATTCTGAGCCAAGCCCTCGCAGAATGCCAATCTGGCAATAAAAGCAAAGGACAACAAATGCTCTTCTCAGCAGTAGGCAAATATCCTTATATTATCTCGAGATTAATGCAAGAGCTTAACTTGGATCCGCCTCCAGCTGTTTGGGGAAAGGAGCCTAGGTCAATGAAAGAGAAGCTATACACTGAGCTTTACGCCAGACGCGCAAAGGATCTCTGGAACACGCCCGAGAACACGAATTTGTTGATCGAAACTGCCAGTGCTGTACCGCCAGAGACGGCAATGGCTGCTACAGATTCTTCGGATATCACACAGAATGTGGCAAGGCACGTCATACTATCAGACACGCCCGCACTCATCGCTCTGATACCACGGCACTTTACCGAGCACCTCGAAAGCGCTTCCGACCCTCTCCCACCTGACGATGTTTTCATGTCATACCTTTCGCGTCGCCGAGGCTCAGAGAGACCTAGTGGAGACGGTCTCATGGGCACAGCGAGGTATCGAGAAGAGACGCGAGAGATCTCGACGCTCGATCAATTCTTCAGTCAGCTCTTCCCGTGGTATGGCCGGGGACAACAAGACGATGCTGCGGTGGCCGGCGAAGATGGTGCGGCCGACGAGCAGTCACCCGCCAGTGAGGAAGAGATGATGCGTCAAGTCCGCGAAACAGGCATATCAGAAGAAGATTTTCGTGCCCGTGCTCGGCGTTTGATCGAGCTACAGAACGATGTCGGGGCTGACACGTCCGACTCTGACACCGGCATCTATCAACGGCTCGCCGTGAATCCACGAGTGCCTGGCTCAGATCGCGATCAGAGAGTTCTGCAGCCGTTGCAAGATTTTGACGGTAGTCTGGGTGAGGACTTCCGAAATCCGAGCCAGACAGAACAGGCGGCAAGAGATGGGGAATTTGTCGCTGCGTTCATGAGATGGGTGCAGGGAGCCGGACCTGAGATGGAAGCTAACAGAACTGCTCGAGTGGACGACGCCTCTGAAGAGAACCCTTGAAGGATACACGAGGTTCTGGCTGCTGTCTAAGATTGAGCTCTCGGCCCACTCCTAGCAGCAGCAATAGATGTGAATCGCTCCCTATCGCACCCGCCTGAAGAAAGCTCGACGAAATGAAGCTTTCAACGACTGCCCTAGCTTGACATGCGTGGCTTCAATTTGCGTTTCCGCCCGTCTTAAGATTGATCGTACTGATCTCTGCGAACACAATTTAGAGCCTTCGATGCGTGTGAACATGAGTCGCTCACCTGCAAGCAAAGCGCTACGCGCTCCGACATCTGCAAGCGACACAGCACGCAAAATATTGTCGTTCATGGCGTCCACTAACATAATTCAAAGTTTTTGGCTCATGTCTACTTGTCATTCAACATCAACTTGGCGAAGAATTGATGGTAAAGCTTCCATCTACGCTAAAAGCTATCTGCCCTCCCTCACCTCCTCTCGAAACGGCGTGTGCGAATGCGTAGCCCTAAACATCCCAACTGGATTCTCTAGCCTCTTCACGAACGTCCCTTCCCTGACCTCCCCCTCAACACCCCCAAAAGCCCCATTCGTAACGAACCCCAACATCTTCCTCACCTTATCCGACATACTCGCCTCAACCTCAGGTCTGATCGACAAAAAATTATTCTCCTGCTGTCTTACAAAACTTCTCATGAAAAACATCAGAATCACAGGTCTCTCGCCTTCGCTCAACCGATTCGGTCCCGTAGCATGCCACAATCGACTCTCAAACACCAGCGCCGTACCAGCCTTCCCTTCCGCAGCGATGGAACCTTCAATAGAAAACGGATCATCAGGAGCACAATTCCCCAAATGACTTCCAGGCCAAACTCTCGTGCCCCCATTCTGCTCAGTAACATCTTCAAGAAACCACATGATATTCAAGCCATAATACATGTCTCTCACAGGAGGTTGGATTCCGACTTGATCTGTATGCACCATCATCGGTACATTTCCTGGTCGAGCGATGTTGGCGCTGTAACTATGGATTAGGAAATACTCGCCTAGCATTTCGGGGACGATGTCGTCGATCAAGGGATGTTCGAGGAGGGAGTGGAATTCTGGACCTTTATTGATCAGAGTCCATATTCTTTGGTTTACAGAGTCGGGGCCGCCGTCGTGTTTTGAAACCCCGGCTGCGATTTCCCCGGCGGCTTGCTGCTGGATCGCACTGCGAAGAGTTGATATTTCTGTTGGGCTTAGAGCATTTGAGACGAGGCCGTAGCCGAATTTTTTGACATCAGCGAGGACTTGTTCGATGTCTTGAGTGGGCTTTGGAAGCTTCTCGGGTTCCGGTGTTGGTGGTAGACTGATTCGATCGACTGGGCAAAGATAATCTGCAAATTTCACAGCGACTTTGATATCGCCTTTTGGAAGTGTGGTTTCGTCGAAGAATCCGTCTTTGAAGAGTCCGTAGCGAGGTTCGAGCTTGCCATCGACGAATTGTTTGATGTATTCCGGTTTGATCTTGACGCTGCAGGCTGGTTCTGTATCTTGGGAAGGGATCAAAACGGGTTCTGAGCGAGCGTCGAGGTAGAGAGGTCCGGACTCCAGGCCGATGTCGAGCTTGAGGATCGCTTTCAAAGGGGACATTTTGGAAAGATGTTCTTTGATCAACTTCAAAGCTCGCTGAGGTTCGTCCACTTCTGCTCTTCTCTTGTATGCCGGTGCGGAGGCTCCATTGATGACATTTGCGATGCCATTCTCAGGCGATGCAAGGATAGCTGGAGCCATCTTGCTGAGGACAGTCTAAATTCGACGACCTTGTCGGGAAGACCAATGTGTCTAGGAGTCTTGAGACCGGTGCTAACTATCGTGTCAAGAACTTCATCTCGGAGGAGGCGTTGTGAGAGAGTAGGTATATATCGTGATGGAGAGCTGTCAGCTTTCTTCTAGTCATGTATGTCGCACAACATTCATCGAGCGGAGAAAGCTCTGCTCGCTTGCAGATATTGTGCGGGGACGAAATAGCTGGGAACATACATTCTACCTGCTTCAAACTTCGAAATTCCGTGAGTGTAGTGTTTGCCATCTCTGAGGCGGCAGAGCGAGAGAAGCTCCAGCGATGAGGTATTTCACTATGGTGGCCGAGAGATCTGATCGACGGTGGAAATCTGCTCGTAGGAAGCTTTCTATGATGCCGTTGAAATCGGGATCTATCCAGCGGCAATGTTTCGCTTCCGAAGCAGGAAGTACTTCTGAGGCCAGATTAGCAATTGCAATGGTCGTTGTGAAGACATTCGTCGAGACCTTGACAGCCGGAATGGACAGGACTCTCTCGCTGGATTGAATTAATTATGGAATTGCAAGGCGTATTGTTGGTGTCAGAGGCTTCGAGAGATCAACATATGCCTGCTTGATCGAAGGGCCTCATATCGCTGGTCTCGCAAACTTGCCTGAATACTGAAGGCTTCTTGGGGTATATCCTATCTCAGTTTCAGCCCATTGCTGGTTGAACGCAAGTAGCAAAGGCAGGCACAACACGCACCTTCCCCATCGGATCTTCATCTAACTGTGCCTGCTTACTAGTCCTTGTCTTTACAGAATACATTTTCAAGCCGTTCAAGTATGTATAGAAGAAAGTGATAGCATAATCCAGTCTTGGAAGGGGGCATGGGACGGACGCTATGCTGAAGCTGCATTGACTTTGGCAATGTGATTCAAGCAGGCTCAAGATCAGAATGCATACTGCAACGAGAAGGATGAACTTACAATCACGCATCGCCTTCTTACTCATCACTTCGCAAGCCATGGAGGAAAATGAGGCTGCCCAGGCCAGCTTGCTGATTTTCATCTAACGTCTGTACACTCCGAAGATCGTGCTGGCTAAGGTGATACATAGCGTCGTTGCATACAGCGCTCTCGTCGTCCGATGATCGTTAGGAAGTAGTTCTTCACCATCGCTGTAGTTGAAAGGCATATCGGATCGAGAGTTTTGACATGATGTTGTGCAAAAGGTCTGTCATCACTTCCAGGGCCAATCGCCCTCACTAGACGATGCTGTGGATCGCAAGGCGGCAGAGCTCACTTGGCAATGTTCGCTTCCCTCATCACTTGTTCCTATCGCGTAACATTCTCTTGCTCTCCAACTCTTTCTCAGACCATCACCTGTAGTTGCCACTTCGACTCAGTCCTGCGACACCATGCCATAACCATGAGTCCTCCGAAGCCAAAAGCATCGTCAGGACATCGCACCGTTGCCAACCATGAGTCATTCTCCTTGCGCCTGTTGATTCTGATCATCATTTTCAAGGTGCAGACGGCTCTCCGCATCTACCTCGGTGTCAATATACGCTGGCCTGGAATCAAGGCTCTCGGATTGGACGGCACAGGTTGCGCCGAGTCTGATATGAAAGCTCAAGTCACGGGCGTCTGGACCATGTCCATGTTGTTCGCCGCATCCGTGCCCATTATCCACGGATTTAGTCGCCTGCAATTTATGCAGAAGAAACATGTCGCTCCAATCAAGCACTTACTTACGAGCGACTTCGCAGATATCAACTCCTCTTCGGCTTAGCTCCATCAAGGCCCGACTATCTAGCCTGCCTGTTTACGGCGACTGCACGACCATGCTTCATACGCCTCGCAGTCTGTGTGGTGTGGGGCACATTGGCGCTTTTCTTTCATCGCGAGCGGCTGGAGTGCTGGGTGGCGGCCAGTGACATCCTCAGCAGATGTGTGTGCTGCGCCACTTCAGAATGTGTTCCGCTGGAGGCGATCGACCAGAGCCGTCAGGCGGACGCTTGAGGGGAGGTGCGAGGCGGGTCTTGTCCTACGGAAGCATCGTGCTGGGAGATGAAGGCCCCGACACAAGAGGTGGATCAAGCAAGAAATGGTAAAGCAACATCGCAAGCAACAAAACTCGTCTGAGACTATCAGACAAGCGCGAAGTGGCTCACATGTGATTAATGGCTCGAGAGCAGGGATCATGTTCCAACGAGAAGGATAGACTTACAATGATACATCGCTCTCCAATCCATTACTTCACAAGCCCATGCTTTTTCAAACTCGCCGCACTACTCAAAATCGCTTCCTTTGCACTTCGTGGCTGCCAGCCCAGCACTTCTTTAGCCTTCTCATTCGAAGTCGGCTTCGCTTTGCCAAGCTCAGGAGCAACAAATGCCACAGCGCCATCGAAGTGCCCAATGATACGTACCAAAAAGCTCGGTATCCTCCAGCTAGCCACTTTCTTCGTCTCCACAGCCGGCAAACCGGTCCTGAGCATCTCTGCCACTTCCTTCATCCAAATGAATTGATCATCTGATTGAGCAATGAAGCGTTCTCCTGCCGCTTTGGGATGTTTCATAGCAAGAAGATGCAAATCAGCCACATCTCGTACGTCAACCACACCTAAGCCAAGATTTGGAATTCCCGGCATCGTGCCATTGAGAAGCCGAAGTGGAAGCTCCAGACTCGCTGCGATGTTCGAGCTCAAGATGGGACCAAATATGCCAGAAGGACAGATGACACTCATTTCCATGTTTCCGCCTTCTTTGTCGATGAAGTCCCAGGCCGCTCTTTCTGCGACGATCTTACTTTTCTGATAAGCTGGTACACGGTGACGTGGGTTGTACAAGTTCGCCCAGTCATCTTCGGTGAAGGGGTCATCTGCTGATCGACCATCGTGTCCAAACACCACCGCGGCCAGAGAACTGGTCACGACTATTCTTTTGACTGTCCCTGTCTTTTTCGCGGCGCGTAAAACGCGTAATGTACCATCTTTTGCTGGGGCGATCAATTCGTTCTCATCTTTCGGTGTTATGATCGTGAAAGGGGAGGCTATGTGCAGGATGTAGTCACAGCCTGCACAGGCTTCTTCCCATCCGTCGTCTTTATTCAGATCTGCCACGAAAAATTGAACGCTGTTCGCCTGAGACTCCGTTGCGCCTCCATTTCGTAGGGCTTGCCGGATGCCGCAGGATTTGTTGAGACTGCGGACTGTCGTGCGTAGTCTGTAGCCTTGCTTGAGAGCGTGGAGGATGCAATATGAGCCTAAAAACCCTGAGCCGCCGGTCACGAGAATGGTCTCGTCGCACTCCATTGAGGCGTGAAGAGCTCAGGGTGAGCCGTGGTGCTTATTGCAGTAGCCATGGAGACCTGTTTTTTAGCACTGACAGGGAACTGTACTTATGCTTCCAGACGCGTGGTTACCAATGCCTGTTCGCGGATACGGGCATGGTGCTATTGATTACATTTATAGGATGTTCGGAGTTACGTGAGCATCCGAGCCGTCCATCGATCCCATTCCATCAGACATGATGACGACGTCTGAATATCAGTCACGAGAATAGGTAGGTAGGTGTGGACATACGAGGGAGTGGGTGGTAGAGGTAATTAGTCGACTCCTAATTAATATTGATTGAACATATTGATTGTTCCACTGTCCCATGCATACATCTCATCTCATGCTATATCATACAGATATCGACAGATGCTAAGTAAATGCCAGGGTATCTCTGTTCAAACTACGCTTTTGTAACAACTCCTTTGCAGGACACCTTTTTCTTTGCACTCGTTTGCAAACGCCGCGCTAACCAACCGAGAGACAACGAAAATTGGAAAATCTGACTCTAGCATTCATCCTCCACGGCAACTGCTGATCAATGATGAGAAGGCTCCAAGACATCCTCTCTTCTTCGGATGTGGGGGATCATTCGTAGCCGCACGATTCTTCTCCTCCCAAATCGAATCATGAGAAGTAAAAGTCGCAACCGAAGCACTCCCAAAACTAACAGTCGGCCTCAACGGCGGTCTGATTGGAATCACTGGGTAGTCGTTCCGTTGCTCATATGTTCTGGAAGCGTAGCAGAATCTCTTCTCAGTTGGGAAAACTGCTGCAGCCATTTTCGGTGACGTGAAGGTTTCTCGAGAGGAAGAGGCGTCCACTGATCCTCGTCGCATAGTTCTTGTCGGGAGGTAGGTTCGACTGAAGTTGATCGTCGTGCGGAACGGATTGAAGTCGCTGATGGTGTTCGGCTGTGAAGACTGTTGGGCCAGGATGTTCTCTGAGGAACGGTGTGATCGAAGTGGGTGCGGGTGTGGTGGTCGTCGCTGTTGTGTTGCTGTTGGTTGTGGCTTGGTGATGAGGGAGCTGTCTGAGAAAGGCATGAGAGGCATGGTGCCAGTGGGAAGGATTGTCGTGGACAGAGGTGATCCATTAATGGTTGACGAATAGGTGTGTGAGATAGTGGCGTGAATTGTAGTGGTGAGGTTGAAGTCCAGGGAGTGGTTGCGTTTTGATACTGTTGCAGACCAATGAGCGTGGAGAGGTTGGCCTTTGTGTTGCTGGTCGAATTGGATGAAGTCGTGCAGAGAAGGGACGGGGTACATACATATATCAAGTGAGAGTCAGGTCTCCTATGGACGAGAAAGAAAGGCCCTACCAAAGAACTGGTCACAGGGCCAGATCCCAGCTTACCGTGCATCGCATGATGAAGAACTATGTCAGTGTTGCTATACAAGAACTTCGCCAGCGGTGATAACGTAGACGAGAGTGCATGAGGACCCAGGTTCCGGGTAGCTGGCGAGCTGAAATAAAGTGATGTGGCTGCAGATCGTTTTCCGGATAGGTTCGCTTAAGGGTCTTGGTGAAACCAGTTCCAGAACTGATCATCACATCGGCCGCCAGAAGGGGCATGAGCGCGATGGAGGCTGTTACCTTTCACGGAGCGACCGCAGAGGCGTTCGTCAAGCTGTACAATAGCAGGCCAAGATGAACGCCGGTGAAGGTAGAGTCGAGACGCTCGAGATGTACCTTCTTCGGCTACAGTATCATATGCGTAAAGTCTTGGAAGTGACATACAGAGGAGGTATCAATGCTTTGTCGGTGCGTTCGTCTTTTGCTTCAAGCCCTAAGGCTCACCGGCAGTATCATATTCTATCCGTCGTCGCGGCGACAGACATTGTGGTGCGCCATTCAACCATGCGCAGATCTATATCTGGTACCCACGAGCTCCAATGATTTTGGGAACGTAGTCCCGAGTTCCAGGATGAACAGCCTCAACCCACAGCGCGCGTATCCAGTCGCTGCCGGTGTTGGAAGAAGATGTCGCACCAAGAGTGTACTTCCTGTCGTGAGACCGGCACGTGGAAAAGCGCCTCATTTCTTGAGCAAACACGGTTTCCAGTATGTGTGGGCTTGTCTGGCGTTGAGGTGGAAATGAGACTCGAGTCAAAACAGGCAAGCGGATGATCGGGAAGAGCGTTAGGATGTTGCACATGACCAAGATCACATGATTCTTGGCACTGCAGAAAATTTTCAATACCTTTGCTACGCCATCTTTTAGATAGAACATAGACTTATACCTATTTAGTTTAACGCTCCTAACAATGCAGTATTACGTAATGTGATCAACTGCGCTGGGCGCCATATAGGACCCTGCAACGGCCACGTGTGAAATCCCTGTCACTAGAGTTCTACAATGTTTGCTCTAGACTAACGATACCTGTTCCAACGTACAACCACTTCACGTGTGTAAGGGAGAACAATGGTATTTAGGGACATCTCGAAGCACGAAAGAATGGACACAGAAGGAAACAAGATTTCGGTCGGAACCTGGCTTTTGGTGAGCCGGTAGAAAACTGTCAGCATGTAATTTATTCTATCTATATTTGCCGACAACATAGATTGCCATTGCGAATCTTCCGGTGACGATCACGGGTTTGGCTGGAATTCGAGAAGTCGTCATCACAGCCGGTGGGATAGATATAGCATCGCGATGCGTGATCCACTTTCAAAATGGACATGACCATCTGCGAGACTTATCTTCCCTGGGTGGCAAGCAAGCATGTGATTCTTGATACGATTCTTGCGTCCAGTTGCACTCCGCACTCGGATTATGACTAGTTCAGTATCCTCCCAAGATAAAACATATAGAGACAGGCAGGTCCGACAGCCTGGTACGCTTCGACCTACCTTGACACCGATATGCAGGGAGCCACTTCAGCCCGTGTACGGTGTCCCTGCCAGTGATGAAGAAGACTCCATATTTTTACATCTACGTGATTTTCTGCGCAGATGTAGTGGCAGAGATCTTGGCTGCGTGATCCCCACTCCAGGTTCCGCCTCACAACAATTTCCTTTCTAAGCCAATACATTCATATACTCCACCTCTACAATCCCTGCATCATCTACTCTATTTCATAGTGACCAACTCCTCGGCACTAGTAGGATGAATAGCCACACAACGATCAAAGTCTGCCTTCGTAGCGCCCATCTTGATGGCAACACCAAATCCTTGCAGAATCTCGTCGGATCCTGCTCCCAAAATATGCAGACCCACAACCTTTTCTTCCTTCCCGGCACAGATGATCTTATACGCGGTCGGGCCTTTGTCATCTTGCTCCATCATGGAGTAGTACATGGCTGTAAAGGAAGTTTGGTAGACCTTGATGGCATCGTCACCATACTTTTCCCGTGCCGCGGGCTCGGTGAGACCGACAGTGCCGCAAACAGGGTGGGAGAAGACAACGGATGGGATGTTTTCGTACTCAAGCTTCGCATCCGCTTTGCCGCCGAATAAGCGATCAGCAAGCTTGCGGCCTGCAGCAATGGCTACGGGTGTGAGTTCGTAGCCCTTGTCGCAGACGTCGCCGAGGGCGTAGATGTGGTCGACATTGGTGTTCTGGTAGTCGTCCACCGGGATGTGGCCCTTGTCGTTGAGCTTGACTCCAGTGACATCGAGGTTGAGCTTTTCGATCTCCGGACTTCGGCCAATAGCCCAAAGCACGGTATCGACGTCGAGAACACCTTCGCCGTTGGAGTCCTGGTAGTGCAGCCTCTTGGCGCCGGTGTCAAGCTCTTCCAGTTTGGACTGTGAAGAGTTCTTGTGGAGGATGATTCCCTGGCGCTCGTATTCTGCTACGACCTTGTCTTGAATCATTGGGTCAAAGGTCCGCAAGAATTTATCGTGCCGAATGAACAAGTGTGTTTCCGTACCAAGTGCGTGAAACATACCGGCCATTTCGACTGCGATGTAGCCACCACCAACAACTGCGACCTTCTTCGGCTGTTTTGGCAACTCGAAGAAGCCATCAGATGTGATACCGTGTTCTGCACCTTCCACAGGGGGATAGTTCGGGTGACCACCCACTGCCACGAGGATCTTCTTGGCCTTGATGTCTACCTCGCTCTTGTCGTCCAGCACAACTCGGACGGTGTGTGGGTCCTGAAAGCTGGCAAGTCCATGTAGGTATTCCACCTTGTCATTCTTCAAGTTCTTCTCATATATGCCATTCAGTCTCTTGACATATGCAGCTCGCTTCTGTGTGAAGGTCGGCCAATCGAATGGGGCAGTTGTCTTGACACTGAAGCCATAGTTGTGGGCTTCCTTGATGGTCTCTGCCATCGCCGCAGCGTTCCATGTCACCTTCTTCGGCACACATCCAACATTGACACATGTTCCACCAAGACGGTCTACCTCAAGAGCAATCGCCTTAGCACCATACATGCCACTGGCTCTGCGTGCACTCGCCAATCCACCCGATCCGCCACCAATGACCAAATAATCGCATTCTCTCTGTACAGGCGCCATGATGGGAGAGGAAGAAGAGAGGTGGCGTGAAAAGGATCGGAGCCGGTCCGTGGAAGCCGTCTCGAAGGCCTTTCGCAGTGATGCTGTCCTTGCGGATGAAGTGGTGAAAAGTCGGAAGGGTATTGATTGAGACACTTTGTCGGCTTGCGAGAGGGAATCGTCTTGAGATGAAATGGAAAGACAGCTACATAAGCTTATATGTGGCTCAAGATGACGTTTGGTGCATCAACAAATCGCGTGCTAAAAGGAGCTCTGTGGTAGATTTGGAGGAGTGTATTGCAGATGCCCGAGTGGCCGAACGCGGGTGAAGATCAGAGGAGCCGTGTAATGTCTATGAACGTTCCTCACAAGATCTTTCCAAAATTTCTTGTTGCTGTGCAGAAAGAACGCTCAATCCTCCTCGTTGTGGCTGTCGGTGATGGATTACAGAATCTAAGGCATTGCAGCGCCATGGTCTCGAACGCGGACCAGTGGAGCGGAGCCCGCTCCGCTCCCCATTCATATCATCAGATACAGCCTATCTCGGGAGACCAGACTAGAAATCAGTGATCGTGTTAAATGTATAGGAAGTCACGTGTGTGGCTAGTGTGTAGCTTAACACGAATCACTGATTTCTAGTCTGGGCCGGTTCTGTCGACTTAGATTATGCAAACTGAACTCTTGATGTTTTAACTAAATGCAAGGCTATAGCCTTTGCTTAGGCATTAGATAGAAATAAAAATTGCTTAATAGATATATTAAGTAATTATCTAGTGACAAGACGTGGCCGATTTTGAAAAAAGGGCCTAGTTATTACGCATTCTTATCGCGAAAATTTCTATTCGAATTCATGATTATGCAGGCTCTGCAAAATCTGACAGAACCGGATCAGACCAGAAACAAAGACTGCGGTGTGGCTGTGCAGTCACGTGTTTCTGGTCTGAGTAGGAGATAGAGATACAGCTTGTACTCCGTATGCTTTTGAACAACAAGACTTTATGTATATTCTGGTACAGTACACAGCATGCCAACGG
The DNA here is from genome assembly GCA_001578225.1 of Pseudocercospora musae. NCBI lineage: Eukaryota > Fungi > Ascomycota > Dothideomycetes > Mycosphaerellales > Mycosphaerellaceae > Pseudocercospora > Pseudocercospora musae. The sequence goes on along the minus strand of LFZO01000026.1, from coordinate 99,389 downwards.
TTAGCGGCAGCGCTCAAAATCCAACACCCATGCCTTGATGCATCAGTCGTGCCCTTCAACGCCATGCAAATGCAAAACATCAAGATCCAATAGTCGTAACATCAACACACGTCGAGAAAAGGTCTAGCCACTGCACATGATGCAGGCCTCTGGGTTCTCAATACTGCATGCCAGGACAGCCTCGGCGTAGATGTCGCCTTCTCGGTCATCGCTGGCCTTCTCACCATCCTCTTCTTGTGCAGACTTGGCCTTGATAGCCGGCTCTGGCAGCTCTTCTTGCTTGGGAATCGCGTTCAAGCCATCGGTGGCAAGAGTCTCTGGGCTGTCACCCTCATCAATGTCAGCCGGAAAAGGTGGGTTGACGACGGCAGATGAGGTTCTGCCGAAAGTCCTCTTGGCCTTTGGCTCTGGTGGAGGTGTTGGCGAAGGAGTGATGACATCTTGGGGAGCAGCTGGCACTGGGTTTGTCTCCTTGTTCTCCAGCATTGGCTTCGGCGATGGTGATGAAGGCTTAGCAGAGTTGACAGCATTGTATACACCAGAAGCATTGCGCTTCTTTGCACCAGTCCTAGCGATGTTCGTGTCGGCAACCTTGAGCATTTCTTGGTCGACAGTGAACTGAATCGGTGCCGAAGCAGCCATGGTTCGGAGGTAGTACATGCCAGTCTTCAGACCAAGTTTCCAGCCAGTAAAGTGCATGCTGGTGATCTTGCCCATAGTGGGCTCCTTCATGTGGATGTTCAAGCTCTGAGACTGATCGATGAACGCACCACGATCGGCGGCCATCTGAACGATAGTTCGCTGACTGATCTCCCAGACAGTCTTGTACAATGCCTTGAGGTCGTCCGGGATGTTTGGAATGCGTTGAATAGAGCCACCATCGGCAATGATGCGGTTCTTCATGTTCTCGGACCAGAGACCACGGTCGACGAGGTCCTTGAGCAGCCAAGGGTTGACTACCTGGAACTCGCCAGCCAACACACGGCGAGAGTAGATGTTGCTAGTGTATGGCTCGAAGCACTCGTTGAAGCCCATGATCTGGGAAGTGGAAGCAGTCGGCATTGGAGCCACGAGAAGGGAGTTTCGCACACCGTGCTCCGCGATCCTGGCCTTGAGAGCAGCCCAATCCCAGAGATCAGTTGGAGTGACACCCCACATATCGTATTGAAGTTCACCCTTTGACACTGGTGAGCCTTCGTAGGTCTCGTATGGGCCAAGCTTCTCAGCCAGCTCACAGGACGCAGTCAAGGCGGCGTGGTAGATGGTTTCAAAAATCTGGATATTGAGCCGGCGCGCTTCAGGAGAGTCGAAGGGCATGCGAAGAGCAAGGAAGGCATCAGCAAGACCCTGGACACCAAGACCGATGGGGCGGTGACGGAAGTTGCTCTTTCTCGCCTCTGGCACTGGGTAGTGGTTGATCTCGATGGTCTTGTTCAAATTCTTGGTGACCACCTGAACCACTTCATGAAGCTTCTTGAAGTCGTAGATCTCATTCTCAATGTCGACGTATGTTGGCAGAGCGATCGAAGCAAGGTTGCAGACAGCCACCTCATCTGGAGCAGAGTACTCGATGATCTCAGTGCAGAGGTTAGAACTGCGGATTGTACCAAGGTTCTTCTGGTTGCTCTTGCGGTTGCAAGCATCCTTGTAAAGGATGAAAGGGCCGCCGGTCTCCGTCTGAGCCTCAAGAATGGCATACCAGATCTTCTGGGCGCGAACAGTCTCGCGGCCACGACCCTCCTTCTCGTACTGCTCGTAGAGCTTCTCGAAGTCCTCGCCATAAACATCTGCGAGACCAGGGCACTCATTCGGGCACATGAGGGTCCACTCGCCGTTCTCCTCAACACGCTTCATGAACAGATCCGGGATCCAAAGTGCGAAGAAAAGGTCGCGGGCGCGCACCTCCTCTTTGCCATGGTTCTTGCGGAGATCCATGAATGCCAGAACATCAGCGTGCCATGGCTCGAGGTAAATGGCAAAGGCACCGGGGCGCTTGTTGCCACCCTGGTCAACGTAGCGAGCAGTGTTGTTGTAGACACGCAGCATAGGAACCAGTCCGTTGGACGTGCCGTTCGTGCCTCCGATGTACGAGCCAGTCGCACGGATGCGGTGAACGTTGAGACCAATGCCTCCAGCGTTCTTGGAGATCATAGCACAAGTCTTGAGAGTGTCGTAGATACCCTCAATGCTGTCGTCCTTCATGTCAACCAAGAAGCATGAGGCGAGCTGTGCATTAGGCGTACCAGCGCTAAAAAGCGTGGGCGACGCGTGTGTGAAGTACTTGTTGGACATGTAGTTGTAGGTCTCAATAGCAGCCTCAATGTCCTCGCCGTGGATACCAACAGCCACACGCATGATCATTTGCTGCGGTCGCTCTGCAACCTTGCCGTCAATGCGGAGCAGGTACGATCGCTCCAACGTCTTGAAGCCAAAGTACTGGTAGTTGAAGTCACGGTCATAGACAATGGCTGAGTTGAGCTCATCGGCGTGCTCCATGACCACTTTGTATGTGTACTCTGAGATCATAGGCGCAGCTTTCCTTGTCTTTGGGTTGACATAGTGGTAGAGATCTGAGACGACAGCGGAGAACTGCTTCTTCGTCTGCTTGTGGAGGTTGGAAACAGCGATCCGTGCGGCAAGAATTGCGTAGTCGGGGTGGGTGGTGGTCATGTATGCAGCAGTCTCGGCGGCCTGTTGCAAGGTCAGTCACGGTGCCAAAGTGGTTGCATGAGACGCGTCGCGTACCAGATCGTCGAGCTGAATTGTGGTAACACCCTGGTAGACACCGTTGATGACCTTCATGGTTATGGCAGTGGCATCGACGTGCTCTGGATCAAGGCCATAACAGAGCCTGGACACACGAGCTGTGATCTTGTCGAACTGGACGCGCTCTTTGCGGCCATCTGGATGCGTGTCAGCGGGGGGTCCGAAGTGTGAGGGTGGCGTTTTTGTCGGCGAGCAGTGGCAAGGCGTATGGTGCTCTGCGCTACCGTGTGCAGGTAATGTATATGTGGATGCTCGACACGTACCGCGCTTGTAGACGAACATGGTCGTCTGTGACAGCGAGGTCTCTACCTCGAACTGTGGGTTGTGACGGTGTAGATGGCTTCTACCACAGCCTCCCGGATGGTTTGATGTGATGCTTCGACTACTCAAGCACAATCAATGCCGCTTGAGGAGATGTTGTTGGAGGCTTGGGAGGTTGTTGTCGAGTGCAGCAAATAGTGGTGCGATCAGAGCACTTAAGAGGCCGGTGCACGGGAGGCAGAATGTTTGGATGGACGCGCTTTCCCACGCGTAACGTCGCGAAAACACCACGGCTGGCTAGTGGTTCGAGCGAAACAGCGGCTTCGGCGATCGGAGAATGACTAATCAGACGGCACGTGCGCGGTGGGAAGAATTCGAAGAATTTCTCCTCCAAGTCTCTCGACATCACCTCGCACCATGTTGAGCGTGTGCACGACACTTGTGCCCTCACATCTCTCACTACAACAAGCATAAGCAGCTCGCCGCTCTTCGGTGATCATACATTCTGCTCTGGGACGGCAACCACCCGTAACACATGCTTGCCCATCTCCACCATTCTCATAATACTCAACCAACCAACCCAACCGTGATGGCTTGGCGAGAGGAAACTGTTCGGGCCATGTCAATGTAGGATCTGGCTCTTTCGAAGACTCGGCGACATCGACTCTCCCACAGTCACGAGTTCAATTTGTAGCCTAGAACGAACCAAAAGGTCCGCCCGGACCGTCTCACTCGTGTTGCTGCATCTTAGCCTGGCTTTGAGGATGTTGCGTCTAATTGCTGAGATACATGCCCTTCTGTCCCAATCATCCTCGTAAAAGTTGACGATCCGCCATCCCCGGTCTGAGTCTTACCTCCGTGCGACGAATTAGAGGAAGGCTAATGGCTCAGTCCCTCACTCTTGTCCGGCCTCCACTTCAGGATGCAACAAAGCAAATCCGCCTGCTCCAGCTGCAGCTCGATACCAAGCGAGGCAGAGGGGATAGAGTCATTCAATGCACCTTAGACGTGCATTCTCTCGCAGAAGTCATAGGCCAGTACGTTGCTCTTTCATACACCTGGGGCGGAACGGAAGAGACACACACGGTCCTTGTCAATGGCCAAAAATGCCAAGTGCGTTTCAATTGCTGGCAAGCGCTTGATCAGCTGAAGCAGCATGGCATTGAAGAGTACTGCTTCGTCGACTCGATCTGTATCGACCAAGGAAGTCATCGCGAGAAAAGAGAGCAGGTAGGTCAAATGAGCACCATCTACTCTGGGGCAAAATTTGTGGCCGCTTCCCTCGGAGGTAAGGCGGGTGGTCAGGAGCACGCGATGCGCTTATTCAGTAGTGATATGCTGTCTCTACGTGCGGATTCCAAGGAATGGGCGCAGATGCTTCACCACATCTCGGAGCGCCGATATTTCACGAGAGTCTGGACGACACAAGAATGCATCCTCGCACAGAAAGTAGACTTCTTCTGCGGCAGGTCTCGAGTCCCTCTCGACATTCTCGAAGAGAAGCTAAAGCAGCAAAGCCGATCAGTGCTAGGACTAGCTATGTTGTCGCAACTCGCCTCATTCCTGGACGATTGCAGCGCACTCAAGAAAGCCCAGCTGTCTGAGCTTCAGTTGTTCAGTCTTTGCGACGACATAGCTCACACGAACTGTCTCCTGCACCCAGCTACAGCTATCATCCGTTATGGCGTCCGAGAATGTGTAGATCCGCGCGACAAGATCTTCGGTCTTCACTCACTCATGTTTCCAGCAGCTCGAAAACGGATTGCCATCGATTACGAAATGCCACTTTTCGACGTGCTGCTGGAGTATATCAGCTCACACCAATGCCTCTTAGATCGGGGAGCTCATGAAGCACTGGACACGGGACACGGAGACGAGATCACTAAGGCTGCAAGCCTCGGAGAGGTCATGCTTTCTATTCGACTGCTGGTCCATCAATTTGCTACTACATCACCAGAGTTTCGAAAGTCTTTGAAAGACTTTTGCTCAAAAAGAAAAAGATTGAACTATCGTAGCGAGATATCAGAGAAGACTATACCAATAGTGCTATGCCCGGCATTCTATCATACTATCACCACCGCCTCGAGCACTGCCGATGAGAGCCTTGATGTGATTATGAGATCAGATGACGGAGAAAGGCTTTCGCAGCGAGGACTGCGTTCTGTGGTCTCCCATCCATCATTTGAGGGCGACTGGAAGTTCCACCAAGCTTGCTCCTGCTGCAATAGCGAGCGACCACAATTCACCAAAGTCCACTCAAAGAACCTAGCTTGTGTCAAAACTCCATCTGGCTTTTCAAATCTCACGTCAAGCTCAAGTCCTCATCGGCTGCTTTGTGTCGCCAACAGCAAAACCGAGGCCGGCTTGGTCTTCCAAGTCCCAAAAGACACGTCAAATGGCGACATCCTGCTATCTATCGGCTCACCCGGACTCTGCTTCGCAACATCTTCAGTACCAAAATCTTTCAGGCAATTTCTGGTATGCGGGAAACATGCAAGTGGCCATCGATACCAGATCCTCGGACCAGCCTCTCACAGAGCTGCAACGTATGGCGGAGAAGAGACTCTGTTTTCCAGTGCACATATACGGACGTGGTTCTACACTCTACAGAGGCGAGCAGACATACCTCGAGATGACCTTCTTGCCCTATCTCTCACAACTCGCGAAGAGCTCGTGACCTCAAAATTCGAGAAAAATGGATATCACGATCGCCTCAATATGATCAGTCTACGAATGCCTGAAAGGAGGCAAGAAGCTCAGGTTATGGTAGAAATGGAACAACATGTTGCCGAGTTTTTGGGGTATGATGCGCTTGAGGAGTTGGCTAAAATTGAAAGGTGACAAATTGCAAGGTCCGCTGAATCATTCCCCATTTCGCTCGTTGCCATTTTGATCCTCGATATGTTCTTTCAATAGAGATACGAACCACCACAGCACTCTCCATATCCCAGGCGTCAGAAAGTCTCGCACCGAACCGACAGAGTTCGCGATCGTGGTAGCAAAATACTTCATATCCGCCTCTTCGCCTTCGAATGATATCCATGAGCCAGAAATTCCACATGTGCTCAGGCGCCTATGTCGTTTTGGAACCTCGTAGGTGATGCGGCAGAGGCGATTGACTGCTTCGTCGAAGCGGGCTTTCATGCCTCCGACGTAAAGGTCTAGAGCTGCTTGGTAGGTCGACATTTGGTTTTATCGAGCCTGCAGTGCTGGAATTCGTTTTCAGGACCTTTCTTCAACACGTCGGTTGAGTGACAGGTCTGCAAACGGCGAGGCGTGGTCGGTGAGAATCATTTCGTATATGAGAAAGCGCATTCAGGATACTTGAGGATTCCTTAGATGACATGGTGTTCCTGAGGAGCAAGTATGTCTCGGGTTTCAAGACTGCCTGCGAGGTAGATTCATGTCTCACGACTGCAAGAACAGCAAAGCATGCGCCCTGGCAAGATCGGCCAGGCCTTCCTCGAGTCCTGTCTCAGGATGAATGAGTCCCTTCTCAAAGAATATTTGATGAACCTCCTGCGAGATATACGTGAACCACACGAACGTCCAGACATATCCCACAACTTTCTCAAATCTCGTCGCAGGCGACTCATGATTTCTGCCACCTGTCTCGCGCCACACGAATCGCACGCCGTCCTCGATCATGATGATGACGGCCTGACTTATGAAGAAGCGAAAATTGCCCGTTTCGTCTGGTCCAGCGCAGAAAGAAAACCAGGCATGTATCACAAAGCTTATGAAGAAGCTGGCGTAGAGCTTGGTGTATCTTGAGGCGAATGTACCTTTCTTGAGTCCGAAAAAGGAGACGAGAAGACCACTGTAGACCTCGAAGGTTCGCCGGAAGGATTGGTGCCACACTTGACCCCAGGTTCGTCGAACTGACCATGCATTTCCGACTTTGCCGAACAGTGGTGGCCACTCGGAGGGTGAGCAGATACCAAGGAATGTTGTGACCGCCGCTGCGGATGAGTACAGCATTTTCGAGCTGTCGTGCATTCGCATTTGGCAGGACCAGATGAAGATTGTTTCGATTAGGAGAGCGTATGCTGGGCTGCTACCGCCACCTTCGGTGTTTCGTGTGCGTAGCGTGGCTGAGAAGTTGATGAGGTAGATTTCGACTGATCTTCGAATCCAGAGCTTGACTACTCTCATCAAGTGCCGATAGGCCGCTCGCGGATTTGTGAGACCGATATCTGGATTCGATGGGATCTTTGCGACTTGCCAATTCCAGCCTACTCCTCGCCACGACGAGAGTAGAGAGCAAGCCCAGTAGAAGCGTTCCTTATACGAAACGCAATCTTCGAGGGCTACGCCTTTAATGCCACTATTCTTGAATGTCTTGATGGCTGTGCTCGGACCCGATCGTGGTCCTTTCGGGCTGTTCAAGAGACATGCCTGCCGACCTTGAAGGGATCCGATAATCATGTGGTCGGTGAAGCTCAGAAAAGTCAAAAGTGTGATAACACAAACAAAGTAGTCGTCGCTGATCGAGCCTGTTGTGTATACGATTCGCGTGAAGGCCAGAAACACAACGATGGGGAATATGAAGATAGCACGGACGGTCCCATCAAGCCTTGCGGTGCAAGATCCAAGGCAGATCGCTATCATTAGTGGTAGATGCCATCGTGGTTGCTGAGGCCTGGTGTCGTAGTCAGGCAGATAGGGCGATAGCCAGGAGCTGATGTGATCTCTCATGTTTGCTTGCTGACACCTACCGACGAGTTTTTGGAGGAAGGTTGACTGACTGTCCTGCGTGGTGGCTTTTTGCTGCTGCCATGTCTATGTAGGATCTGCATCGTCTTGGCGCCCGCAATGCCCTGCTTTGTGCGAACACACGACTGATGATCAGCCACTTACGAAGCGCTCTCACCTTTCGTCTCTGTCACAAGCATGAAAGTCAAAGCATGTCGCGAACAATAGAACGACCGAGTCTAAGTGGCGTCCAGCCTTGGCTACTCGGCGCGACAACCTGATTGTTTGGTGGCAACATATCAGACAAGGCTGTCTCCGACATTTCTCGGAGTGCTTGGAGCATTGTAGTAGGTGACATTCACCCACGCGCGCCAAGGCCGAGAACAATCGGAGCTCGGAGCTCGGCCTGAGCCCTGCGAGGCAATCGTGGTTGACCTCGTGCCTCTCGTGCCTCTAAAACTTCCAACGCTTTGTTCCTCTGCGCTGTAGTGTCCACTGTACAGCATTCGCAATGGCGGCGGTCACTCCAGATCAAGGCGTGGCCGACTTGAGCCTGAATGGCGACAAGTCCGTCGAGAAGCAGAATGCAGGAAAAGCCACAACCGGAACCAACGGCGATGTAGAAGGCGGCGACTCCGACGACGACGACGACGAGGCCGACGAAGGCGAGGAAGGTCAGCCCAACGGTGCAGGCGGTGAGGGTGTGGCCAAAAAGAAAAAGAAGAGAAAGCCACGCAAGAAGAAGAAGGCTGGTGCGGGAGCCACAGGCGGCGGCGCAAAGGCTCAGACATCTCCTCCCACCAAGAAGGTGTCAGATTTGTTCCCTGACAACAGCTACCCCGTTGGAGAGGAAGTCGATTACAAGAACGACAATGCCTACAGAACAACCAGTGAGGAGAAGAGACATCTTGATCGGATGAATTCGGATTTCCTCACAGACTACAGACAGGCTGCAGAGGTGCATCGAGAGGTCAGGAAATATGCCAAGGCTCAGATCAAGCCCGGCATGACCTTGACTGAGATCGCAGAAATGATCGAGAACGGCACGAGGCATCTGACCGGACACATGGGCTTGGAGGAGGGCGATAACCTGCTTGGAGGTGTGGCTTTCCCAACAGGTCTCAGTCTGAACCACTGTGCAGCGCATTACACTCCAAACGCAGGGAACAAGATGGTCTTGAAGGAGGAGGATGTCATGAAGGTCGACTTTGGTGTCCACGTGAACGGTCGCATTGTTGACTCGGCTTTTACCGTCGCCTTCCAACCACAATATGACAACCTTCTGGCCGCCGTAAAGGATGCGACCAACACCGGTATTCGACTTGCAGGTATTGACGCTCGTATGGGCGAGATTGGTGAAGGTATCCAGGAAGCCATGGAATCGTACGAAGTCGAGATTAACGGCCAGACATATCCCGTCAAGGCCATTCGCAATCTCAATGGCCACACAATTGGCCACTACAGCATCCACGGCGGCAGTGCAGGTAAGTCTGTACCAATTGTCAAAGGTGGCAGCAACGAAAAGATGGAGGAAGGAGAGACATACGCTATCGAAACATTCGGCTCGACCGGAAAAGGCGTGGTCAGAGATGATATGGAGACATCGCATTATGCGAAGGTTGCGGACGCGCCAAAGGTTGCGCTTCGCGTTGCAAGCGCAAAGACGCTGCTGAAGTCCATCGACAAGAACTTCGGGACTCTGCCTTTCTGTCGGAGATATTTGGACCGTTTGGGTCATGAAAAGTACTTGCTGGGCTTGAACAACTTGGTGCAGAGCGGTATTGTAGCCGACTATCCGCCGCTTGTCGACATCAAGGGCAGCTATACTGCTCAGTACGAGCACACTATCCTGCTCAGACCGACTGTCAAGGAAGTGATTAGTCGTGGCGATGACTATTGATCAATGAGATACGACTTGCATGAGGCCACCAAAGGCATACGCGGAGTTTTTCATCCCACAAAATCCCCTTGAAACGCATGATTCAGTTGACTCCCGCCGCTTCTAGTACAATGGCTCTTCATTTTCTAAACTCACTCTTCCATCTCCCCGGCTTGCCGAGTGGGGCCAAGCCGATCTCACCCCGCCGAGCCCGACTTCATGACATCGCTCTAGAGAACCACTCACATTCCTACTCCCATCCTTGCAGCGAGTGTACAATATGCCAGCTTCTCTTGGATAGTGTGTCACACTCATGGCTCCAACACCAGTATACACCCCACCGCCAGGCCTGCGAACGAATCTTGAGGACTTTTCCGACTTCATCAAACAGCAGCACAATGTCAAGATAGGCAAGTCTGCGGGCTTTTTCGAACCAATCTAAGCTAACTGAGACTTGTGATCAGATAACTATGCGGACCTCCATCGATTCTCCGTCACTCGGATGAATGATTTCTGGATGTCCTTTTGGAAGTTCACGGGCATTAAAGCCACGAGACAGCCAACCAAGATAGGTCAATGGAAACCCATGCAACCTCATTCTTATTGACCAGGTCACGCTATAGATGAATCATTACGCATCGATCAATTTCCACAGTTCTTCCAAGATGCTAGACTCAATTACGCAGAAAACGTCCTCTGTGGAGCGCGAAGCGACGACGATTTGGCAATCATCAGCATCAACGAGGAAACATTACAGTCGCCTGAGAAGTACACTTGGAAAGACATGAAGGATATAACAGCAAAATTTGCCGAAGCAATGAGGGCGTCTGGTCTATCGCAAGGCGACAACGTGGTATCGATTGGCAGCAACAGCGCAACGTCTCTCGGTATCTTACTTGCAGCAGCGTCCATTGGCGCAGTCATTGCGAACTTTGCCACTGATATTGGAGAGAAAGCGCTCAACGATCGTCTCGACCAGATAGAGCCGAGACTGATTATCGCTCAAACGACATACTCCTACAATGGCAAGCAGAACGATATTCAAGAGAAGATCTCGAAATGCGCATCTGCCATCTCCAAGAAGAAGGAATGCCAGCTTGTGACAATTGGACCTGATGAGAAAGTTTCTCATGACCACAGAACATGGCAAGACTTCCTCAGCCAAGCTAGGGGAGCACCGCTCCTTTTCGAGCAAGTGCCATTCTCGACTCCAGTCCTAGTCATGTTCTCCTCTGGTACCACAGGCCCACCAAAAGGCATTGTGCATGGCCATGGTGGTCTCATCTGCCAAGGCACAAAGCAACATGTCCTTCATCACGGCTTCGGTCCGGACGATGTACATATCCACTTCTCAGGCATAGGTTGGACGTTATGGAACATATCTCTCGGCGCACTCTTCGCCAAAACGACCATGATTCTTTATGATGGCAGTCCGTTCTATCCTTCCCCAGAGAAGCTTTTAAGAGTGATCTTGGATGAGCACGGCGTCACAGGCTTCGGAGGTGGACCTCGATATTTCGCTGAGTTGCAAAAGGCAGGCGTCAAAGCTAAGCCATTCGCGAGACGCCTTCACTCGATTTATTCAACTGGCGCAGTCTTGACTGCCTCATTGGCTCGATGGATTGCTGAAGCTTTCGGTCCCGTGTGCCAGATCCAGTTCTCTGGCGGCACGGAACTTTGTGGCAACTTCGTTGTTGGTCAACGGACAATGCCTGCGTATCCCGGAGAATGTGCTGTCAAAGAGTTAGGCATGGACATTGATGTCTTCACAGAAGATGGCAACCCCACTCCTGAAGGCGAGAGGGGCGAATTAGTGTGCAAGAAACCTTTCCCGAACATGCCAGTCATGTTTCTTCAAGATCCTGAGAAGAAGAGGTATCATGCTGCGTACTTTGAGGGCTTCGAGGGTGTCTGGACGCATGGAGACTTTGTAAGGATGAATCCTGAGACGAAAGGGATCTATGTGCTGGGAAGAAGGTAAGCATCTATATTGTCTCGTGAATTGCCAAACCACTGACGTAGTAATAGCGACGGTGTCCTTAATCCTTCTGGCATCCGCTTCGGAAGCGCAGAAATGTATACTGTGCTCGAATCTCCTTCGCTCAAGAAGCACGTCATCGATGCTCTGGTAGTCGGGCAACAGCGCGCAGACTCGAAGTTCTCGGATCATACCGAACGAGTTCTCCTCTTCATCAAACCAACTCAATCTTCAGCTTCTAGAAACCTCATTCCTAAGCCTGAAGTCGTCGACGCCATCAAAGCTAAAGTCATCGAGGATCTGAGCCGAAGACACGTCCCACACTTCATCTTCGAAGTCGAGGAAATTCCATACAACGTGAATGGCAAGAAACTTGAGACTACCGTGAAGAAAATCATAAATGGTGGAGAGGAAGTGCTCAAGAAATTAAAAATGACGGATGATGAGGCACGAATGATGCACAGTTTTGTAAAATTCTATAATGTTGATGGCGTAGCAAAGCAGAAGGCGAAATTATGAGAGGGACAGTCTCGATCACATGAAAACGAGTGAAGGAACGAGCGCACGAACTCTCTTTTCCGACATCGAACGTCATTTGCACAAACGGCACACCGCATGCTATCTTCTGTACCGCAGCTCCGCTAAACTGCACCAGATCACCATTTCCAGTCGATCGCTATCTGTCCCAACTCCAGCCATCACGGAATCCACCACTCCCGCACATCAACCGCCACGATGTCAATGGCCTATAGCCACGACAACTTTCCCACCCGCTAACCTAGATTGAGAACCAAAGTGATAGTTGATCGTGGAAGGCGCATGCAAGGAAGGGAGTCACATCGAGAGCCTGAGAAGGAGGTAGCGTCCGGGCACAACTCGAAATCCGTCACGACTGTGCGATGCGAAAATTCGAGCTCGTCAAATTGCCCCCCGGGACATTGCAATCATTTCTCATCCGGAAGAGATACTTCTCCTTCCATTCGCTGAGCATTGCTTCTCCTTGGGGAGGGTTGAGTTCTTGCTCGACTACCCCAGGTCCGGGACAGTAGCAATGGCCGAACGTCAAGAGCAATGCGACCAGAAGAAAAGAGCGATTGGTCAGTGCTGATGGAAAAGAATTTCGACAGTTCGCGGGATTTGATACTGGTCAGTATGGCCGTGGTGGGAAGTAATGTCTGTAATTTGAGGCCAGCGACGCCATGGCCTCACTCCGGGATTCCGAGTCTACGCAATAGGTCTTGACTTGGATGACCCCTTGACAGTCAAATTTTGCCAACGCCACGTGGAATAGGGCGAGGAGAGTGAGCGCGACTGAAGCGTACATGATCTATGCAAGACAGAAGATGGAATGATACGAAGTCTGAGCAAACCAGCGACTTGCGACACCGAAGCTGGCTGGCCCTTCACTACTTATTTATGTCCTAGAGTTGTATCAAATCTAGAACAGCGGCAAAGTACTGGGAATCTCGAGGTACGCCAGATTATTCATATGAGCAGGGCCTGTGTCGCGTTTGCAGAAGCCCCCATACTCATTCACCTACCAATAAAGCCTTGAGGCCACATTACAACAGGGGATTTTTTTTTGAAAGCAGGAATCATATGGCTGGGACCCTGCATGTGCCAACAGTCTGCATGTATGAAAGCACACCTTCGGCCTTGTTCGCACATTCGTCTTCCAATGGCGAGACTGCACTATATCAAACGTCAATTCCCTAGCTGTCTACATGGCCGGCAGGAGTGATTGGAACTAGGGCCGTAAGAAACCTCAACACTTCTATTGGGGCTCACGGAAGCAATGGTGGCGTCATTGATTCTAAAACTACTTGCAAAAACGACTTTCACATCTCGCGAGCATGGCAAGCAGAACGATCGGTGTCGAGTTGTGAGTCTGGACTGCGCCAAATGGACTTGGAACAGGCGCTCACTGCCCCAATGGCCCATGCCATCTTGTTTTTCGCAGCCTGCAGAGACGAACGCTAGCCTATTCCACTCTCCTGTGCCATCTCAGGCTCTACCTCCCAATCGGGCAAGCAATATCGCAGTCTCCAAGTCAACCCATCCTAACCATACCACCTCGATCCAGCCCATCCTACAGACCTACCAGTTCCTCATTGAATGCGAGCTCATTGCCCAGTTGTGAAGCTTCCATCCGAATACAAACAACAAGCAAACTAAACCATCCCATCAGCAACACACTGCGTTGGAGTGCCTTCAAACCCTTGACCTGACTGTGCTTGCGGCGGCGACACCAAATTGCGTGCCAACTGGTTGTGTGCGTGGCGGCATTTCTGCTGAAGAAAGCGGCAGAGATTCCGACCGTCCTTTGCCATTCTGGCATAGATGAAGTTGTTCCAACCTCACCGACTTAGCCGAAGACGATGGTTGGCACTAGGGAGGCTTTGCTCTGTCGGTCGATGGTGAATTTGTTCTCGTAGAGGAAGATCGGCATGCATTCTTGACGAGTTTGCTTGCTGACGCGAGTGATAGCGGGACGCTCGAAGCCAGTGGATGAGACTGCGATCCGTGTGTTGCCCTTTTTGACGAGAGCGAGGCGATAGATGCGGTATCTCCGCTCGCCCGGAAGGTTCAGGAAGCGGAAGGAAGTTTCTGATTCGGTCTTGTTGTAGGTCGCCATTTTCGCTGCACTGGCTAAGAGCTTGGCACGAAGCGTCTAATTGGTCTCGGAATTTGTAAGTGATGATGGGTGCTGAGAGGTTGAACGTCGTGTTCGTAGGCTTGTCGAGTCGGTGGAAGGTGTCTCTGGACTGCTTAGGTCGCCAAGAGTTGAGCGATACTGTCCGTGAGTAGGGGCTCCTGAAACTGTGCTAAAGGTGCTGAAGGTGTTCGAATTGTGTTTTGGGTACTGAAGTTCAGATGTTGCTCGTCTTGGTAGTAGTGTAGTGTTTGGTGTAATAGGTAGCAATGCTTAAAATCCATAGTAATCATGCGTATCCATGCCGCTCGCTCACGGGTGTACGATTGTACACCAGAATCCTGTATTAAGTAATGCCGGTATTTGAAGAGTCGCATATTCTGGGTGCAGACGACCATTGGGTTCCTCGGGCATGCGAGCACATTTGGCGTGCAGTGCTCCTCCGCGTGGTCGTTCCCAGAGGGTCCATCATGCTTGCGTCCGTCGCTCTGGAAACACAGCATCAAGTCGCTGGGCAAACTCGTAGACTTCTTGTTCTGACCGCGCAGCCTTCATAGCTGCTCTGTGTCGGCACCATCTCATCACCGCATAGCCGAGCGCGCTGGTCAACACAACGAACATGACGACAATGACAGCCGCTATTGCTGTGTGTTTCGCAAACTCGTGGCTGTACTTCTCGCGCGACTGCTTCGAACCGATTTCGCCAGCCGAGTCCGAAGTGGGCTGCATGATGGCGGTAGATCGCTGGTATTGGTGTGTCGAAGATATTGTGTCGTTGCGGTCCGAATCCGAGGTCAAGAATGGTAGTTGTTTGTGATGCTTTCGAGGTTTGCGTGCGCGTGAAGTGGGACAGGCATTACGGGCCCGTGCTTCTGCTTGTGCTTGTGCGACTTGGATCTGAAACTCACCTTTCACTTCTCTACCGCGTTCGAGGTAAATCTTCGCCTCGCGGTAACGCAGGCCGAACATCCCTTGAGAGAACTCGTGGAAGGGCAGCGTTCGTCGGCGAAAATAGGGTTCTGGTGGATTCCTCATACGAAATACGTCTGTGCCAACTTATGCAAAGCGAATTCAGCCCACCACAGCTTCTAGATCTTGTACAGTGGTTCTTCGGACTTAACCCAGGACTTCGTTAAGGGGGATACTGATTCCGACTCTAAAGTGACCTTTAGAGAATTATTCCGGTGGCACGCCAAATGCTCAATGCCGATTTCGTGAGTCTCTCGGCCCAAGTGTCCCCGTCCTCATTCATTAGATGGCTGAGATCCAAAGATCAGGCCTATTACATGTTGCTTATTCCCCTGAGATTGTCGAAGAACTCTTCCGGAGAACGTGAACTCCGGTCTGGAGCAAGCTTATGGTTGACAGAGCGGTGCTTCTTCTGATGTCGACGATAACTTCGCCAAGTGACTTTGACCCCGCCAGCCAATGCTGCAAGCCACATCGAAAATCACACTCGGCGTCGAAGATCTCATGCAAGAAATTGGAAGCCTGATTCATGTCAAGAGTACCAGCATGTCCAGATTCGGAACGAAATGACGAATTGAGTTTGATCTGCCATGCACCCTGTGGCTGGGGCGCAAGGCCTGCTGTTGTCGACGGCAGCAGGTCCAGATCATGCCAGACTCTGGCCACACAGTAGAAGACCTGACCCGGATCTGTTGTTTACGCTGTATCTATAAATCTAGTAGAACACTTCTCTCGCAATGATCGATCTAATGTTTCTTCTCACCTAGAGTGTCGTAACCTAGCATTCCAAAAGCGACAAATATCATGGCGCCGCCGATATATGTCGGGAGGGAAGGTGCAATGCCCCACGCGAGCCAGTCCGCAAGCGCGACGAAGAAGACGCTGAGGACGTTGGCCATGGATCCGAAGACCGGATCTGTCCAAATGACAAGCACGGCAAGTAAGGTGAGAGACACTGTTGGGTGTGTCAGTAAAGGGCGCATGTGCTACGTTGATCAACTCACAAGATCCTGCCAACACTGCAACAATGATCCAAAGTACCTCGTGGCCTGTTGGCAGGACGAAGACCTCCCAGCCCAGGATATGCAGTGGTATTAATGGCACCCATAGGATGACGAATGTGTAAAATCCAGTCATGGCACTTGCCGCAAGTGTCAGAGGAAGACTGCTCTCTTGCGACTCGGGTCTTGAAGAACAAGCAAACTTTTTGAACAAGACTTCATAAAGTCCAAACGCCAATGCTCCTACGCATGCTATGATATTTCCTAGAAGTCGAGATGCGCCAATTGCACCCTCTTCTGATGAGTGTTCTGCTGTCGTGTCTCCATATGCGATGGTGAATGTACCAGCGATAGAGATTGCTACTGCTGCGATAGACATCCAGCCCAGCTTTTCCTTCAAAATAGGCACGGAAAATGCCGCCGCAAAGAATGTGCTGCAATTATAGATTGCAGTCAAGTCGGCCGGTGTTGTCAAAGACAAAGAAGTGAACCAAGACATGCCAGAGACGGTGAGCGCGACGGTGACAACAGCCATTGTAGCGAAAAGGAAGTCCAAAGGTCCTCCCTGTTGGCCTTGGCGTTTAAAGATCATCTTCGGGCCCCAAGTGGCATACGAGTCAATCCCAGCAATGGATCCTCTTAGCTGATTGTTGTAGTCACGAACCCAATGCATGTAGGGAGACTTTCTGTCTTTGAAGCGCAGATACGAGATATGCAGTATCCAGGGCAGGGCCAGGGAGGAATGAGTGACATACATGGTTGCAAAAGGCTTTTTCCAGCCTAATTCGTCTTCCACGTAAGCAGTAGCTTCGGTATTGATCACGAAGCCGAGAACACAGATGGCCAGAGTGAGCGCAATCAGCCAGAAAGAGACCTTCTTCTTGGGCGGAGGTTGACGGTAAGTTGCATCGTAATTCCTGTAGTGAGATACAGGAGTGCGCTCTCCGCCAAGATCGGCTTCCAGTTCGTCGAGTTCAATGTCATCTTCCTGGCTGGCTCGTGCAGGTTCGAGAAATGGCGCTTGTTGATCTGCGTTGTCGCCGATTGATTTCCGCGGACCATTGGGAGGAGCAAGGCGACTCATTGTGTTCGCAATATGTGGCCCTTTGTTATCCTTGCGAACACGCCAGTTGCCAGGAAGGGTCCGCCCTCTGCCGATTGACTTGGTGATCCTGCTACCTTGCCATTGTCCCGCGGCACAAACTTCGCTCCGTAATATCCCCACCGGCCCAGAGGCCAAGGTGTGAGACAGGGTGTGAGTTTCGGTGATGCTCAGGTTGAGACTCTTGAGAGCAGAGTGAATGAAATGGCAGGGAGGAAGCGTGCAGGGTGGTGGCTATCATGTGCATACCTTAGGAGTGAAGTGAACGGTTTTGTGATTGGGCGGCAGCGACGCCACGGCGACTCCGCTTCGCTCATTGCGGTTCGCTTGCGCACCTGATGCCGTCTGCCGTGCTCAAGGGCCAAGGCTTGACCTGCACCATTACTCGCAGCTCAGGCTCGCCCTCACATATACACCACACACAACCCACGTCCAACATCCGCCCGCCAGCCGCTGACCACCACCGCCCTCAACCTCTCGAACTCCCGTCGGCCTGCCTGGCATCTTCACGAGCGCCCGAGATCAATCGCATTGTCTCGTTTCGCGGCAACCCAACAATCCATACACATCACCCGCAGACGCACTTAAGCACCTCATATCACACAGCAGCGCCATGAACGTCCTCCCGCCAACACTCTCCGCTCCGCACCTGCTCGCCCGCAGCCGCTTCTCTCCATCTCGCGGTAAGCAACCCCTCCAACCGTGGTCGACTCAGACATCGCCTGACATTTCCGCTGTTACAGATTCTTTCAACACCCCACCGCACAACATGAGCTCCTCCCGCAAGCGCAAGGCTTCGGAAGAGCCCGACAACGACCGCATGTCTACTTCGCCGTCAGCCTCTCCTTCCATACCTGGACGAGCCCTGCCGCACGCCCGCAGCATAAAGAGAACGAGGACAGGAGCAGCACAGGGCCGTCCGCTCGCTCTGCCACGACTGCTCGAGACACTCTCCGCCGATCAGATGCGTCAACTACTACAGAACGTCTGCGACCAGCATCCGGAACTACAGCACGAGATCGTCACCAAGGCGCCACGCCCGTCGGTCGAGTCCACGTTGCAAGTCCTCAGCAAATATGAAGATGCCTTCCGACAATCATTCCCGCTCGGCAACCGCCCCACCTCAGATTACGCATACAACCGGGTACGGCAACATCTATCGCAGCTGATAGACGCTGTACGAGAATACACCCCTCACTTCCTGCCACCTCACGAGACTCAAGATGGCCCGTCCCTCGCCTACCTCGACTCCGTCACCGACATGATCCATCGCCTACCGGATTGGGACACCTTCCAATATCAACGACACAAGAACGAAGCTTATGATGAAATTGCAAAGGCTTGGGCGTTAGTCATTCGAGAAGCAGCGAAGCGTGCTGGCGGCTTCCATTTGCAGTTCGGTGGCTGGGACCGGAAGCTGGTGGAGCACAACCAGAGAAGTGGCGGAAAGATGGAGGAGGCCGTCAACGAGCTGAAGGCAGCTCTAGGCTTCATCCAACCAGCATCGAGCACGGCAACCACCACGCCGGGCATCAGCGAGGAGCGCGCAAGCATCCGGCAACAGTTGTTCGGAGGCACATATGGCCAGCCAGGGCCACCACCTCAGCTAGGAATCGGTCAGCACAGCGGATGGTAGCGTCATCATCATTATCATCATCATGGCATTGAGACCGGAACTCCAGACACAGGATGGGATAATTGATTTGCAGCGTTTCATACTGAGCGTTATGTTTTTGCAGGGTGAAGTTCAGCATGGAATGGGACATACGGCGTCGAGGTTGTGCATGGAGATTGGGACGGCCACAGAGTGCTACGAGTTCTGAAATTCGGCGTTGGAGCTTGGTGGCTTCTGCATACGGAGGCATACACTGTCATTTGTTTTTGAGACGAGAAGGCCGAGAAGTAGCCAACATGAATGAGAGGAGGCAAGCGCATGGCATTGCCGACTACAATCCAGGTAATACCTGAGTGATTGATCGACTGATCGAAGAATGAGATGTTCTTTTGTGTGAAATGTTCAATCTTCCATCCTCGTATCTTCCTTCCCACCCTGCTCCTGCACCTTCTCCCCACAGCTTGCTGACCACGCCAGTGTGCTGAGAGAGCAGACACCGCGTGGACTCTCATCGGGCCACCGCAACACCACATCCATACTTCGCGTTTCCAATCCATCACTACCGAAGAAGCGTCTCATCTCAAGAAGCGTCCTTCGCAATTCACCTACAGTCTCGGAGTCATCAAGTCGAGGTAAATAGTCTGAGGCGTTCAGGCGTGGCTCCAGGTATGGGTCTTCTTTCCATGCACGTTCCCTCGCACCCTTCCAACCACCGGCTCAACATTACATACATTCTTTTTCCTTCTCCAATCAAGCAAGCTACTACTCAAGTCCGCAAGCATACTTCTTCGCAGCTCACCGAGTGTGAGAAGCTATATTCTGTCCGGATTGATTTTTCCCAACCTTATAGCCAAGTGTAATAATTTTCATCATTCCTTCGTGCCGACTCCTCACATGGTGGCTTGCATTGCTAATAGATAACAGATTCTGTCCAGGCTTCGCCGAGTTCGATGGTGAGTGCTTTGATGTGCTTGATGTAAGTGAGTTGAGGTGTACCTTCACTTGGGTCGTTTGGAGAAGAGATACCAAGTAGCGTTTGCGAAGATGGTCGTGACTCGTTCTCGTAGGTTGGGGTAGTAACCTAGGTCAGAAGGGTTTCGATCGTTGTTGGACTCGTGAAGAGATCTTTGAGTGAAGTCGTGTGAAAGAGCTAGTCGCATGATTTGAAAAGAAGAATTATTCTATACCGTCATCATCAGCTCGTAAGTGCTATTGACACAGAGTCTACTTCCAACGCCTTGCTATGCATCTCGACTCAATACAATTACCAGAAGAAGATGGCACCAGCGGCCGTTGCCATGCCCATAACCGCCAAGCTGACCCGCACAAGTGGCGCGGCGCTTTGCTCTTTACCACAGCATTCTTGGGTGTACCGCACGCCGTTAGCTGCAGCTGCGACGTGGAAGACTGAGCCTGGTTCAGGAGATCCCCGGTTATAGTAATCCACGAGAAGAAAGTTGGGTGGGACGCCCCAGTCCTCTGCGAAAGATGTTAGCAATCAATTAGTTTTCTTGTGTTTAGAGACGGTAGACTTGCGAGTGCAATTCAGACTCGTGGCCCCAAGACGACCAAATTGATTTTGTTGACCATTGGTGAGGTTGATTTCAGCCGTGTTGGGGATGAGAATGGTGTCACCGCTTCCTAGTCCTATGCTCGACAGATCGACTGCAGTGTTCAAGTTATGGTTGGCCATGTACATGTAGTTCTCCCTGGCTTCGGTCTCGTTCAAGCCCGGCGGTCGTTGGATCGTGCATGGGAAAGACTGGTTAACGGGAGAGAAAGGCGTTTCCCACATATGTGTGAACTCGTCGAGGATGTATGGTACCCGTGATTGATCGGCGTCGTAGTCCATGAAGATGACCACACGCTGGTTCTTGATGATCATTTCGCCAAGCGTAGGCCATTGGGACCGATATTGTGGGACGTAGGCGGGTTCGTAGACGTAGGGCAGAAGACCTGCGTTGGTGATGGCGGGCACGAAGTTCTCTACATCGGTGAAGTCGCTGTTCCCGATAAGAATTGTGACAACGTCGTAGGGATGGGATTGCAGCCACTCTCGAAGAGTTTCGAGCTCGTCTTGCCATGGTCCTGCATTTAGTTCGTTGCAGGATGTGTGGCAGTTCCACATTGTGTTGTTTTCCCAATGTACTTGACCTTGAAGCATGCGAATGCCATCGTTGAGCTGATCGGTAATGGACAATTCTTGGTTCGAGGCCGCATTGTTCTTCACAGAGAATGCGGCATTATGAGCGGTGACTTGCGTGATGTTGGAGTATTTGCGTTCGCAGAACTCTGGGAATCCGTTGCAAGGGACAGTATTCGTCGGTCGTGCTGAGCTTGTAGTCGAGCTTGCAGTGGCATTGGTAGCATTGGCGGTGGTTGTGACACCTCCAATTACTGTCAGAGATACCGACTTGGACGAAAGGGTAATCTGAGAGTTTAAAGATGTCGACGACGCGGTGGCATTCGATGAGCTTGTTCCGGTCGCTGTTGACGAGCTCTGGTGGACTGTCCTTTGCCCGGTGACGTGGACATATGTGTAGTCAGAGCCTGTGAAAGCCGATGTTGGAATGTTGGTCGTGATCGTCCTGTAGGAATTGGTAAAGGAAAATGCCGAATACGTGTAAGTCGACTCTTCCGTGTCGGTACTGCTGGAGCTGCTGTCCTGTCCGCTGACGCCAACCGCTGCCAGGCACAGCAGCCACAGGGTGCTTGGGATCATGTTGACCGCCGACGCCGACTGTGCTCGACCGCGCCCAGGGAGAAGTGGAAAGTGAAGATGGGAGATGTCGCTACGCTGAACACCGAGCACGCATCGCGAAACGTTTTCACGGTGTTAGGGACGTCGCGGCTCTCAACAGACTTCCTTCGTGGTGGTTCTAACGCCTAAGTGAAGGCCCAAAGCCGCGATGCAGCGCTAACTACCGCAGAGCCACCGCGATCCTGCGTGACGTATGTGGAGAGCAGATTCCAGAGTTCAAAGTGTTGCCAACTTGCCACGCAATATGCCAATAATAGGATTATAGGAGTCCGGTTATGAAATACAGCATGAGGCTGTGGCATTGGCAACGGGCATATTGGCCTTCTCGACGTGGTATCGATGAGGACTTAGCACTGGATTGTATGTCATTATTTTGCAGTCTCATGGCTTCTCCCACAGGGAACAGCTTGTGGCGGAGCTTCAGTGAGATGAGGCTATCAGTACTCAGACATTACTCCAAATTGGATTCTGGCACGAAAATTGGAGGAGGCGTCAAGCCGCCGAGATTTCCAGTGTCACACCCCTGTCGAAGCTGAGAAGATCGACTTCTCTCCCAACAAGCGTGACGTCTACTGCAGCAACGGTAGAAAAAGCGATGGCCGCGCATGCTTGCAGAAATGGCTACGGTATGATGCGCTTTGGCGCTACTCCATGCACGGTAAGCTAGACAAGTAGCTTTCCTCATCGTTGCGCCGTCCCTTCAATGTCGTCGCCTTTGGTATGCTGCTTGGGTTGAACGACCGGGCTCAAGTTGGGGATATCGGAAGGCCACGAGTGACGAGGCTCAAGGCTTCTTCTGGACTGCTCCAACGACCTGGAAGCCAGTAGGATATCAGCACCATGTTCGGGAGCAAAAAGCATCAAGACGTCGCACCGGACGCACCGCGCGAGGGCTCCGACAGAACACTCACCAACGACTTCGAGCCCACCAAGGCCCAGGTCAAACGAGCGACCAGAGCGCGATTTCTGTGGGCTCTGTTCTCTTCCTTCCTGCTGCTGCTGTCTGTGCTCTTTCTCATCCTTGTTGAGGTCGGCAACACGAAAGTCGAAAGCACACGAAACAAGATATACTTCATCAAAATCGATGTCTCCGATATCATTCCAGTCAGCGTGCCGAATGCCGTCCTCATCAACAGCATAGCCCAATCCCTGGGTCTCCACGATTTCTACTCCGTTGGACTGTGGAACTTCTGCGAAGGATATAATGGCCAGGGTGTTACGGCATGCAGCACACCACACACTTTGTACTGGTTCAATCCCGTCGAGATCATTCGGAGCGAATTACTTGCCGGCGCAACCAGTAAGTTCTGCTGGAATGACATTCGGCATTTTCGACTTCACTAACCCTGTGACAGTCGCCTTGCCGGCCGAGATCAATGACATCCTCAAACTGATCAAGCAGGTCTCGCACTGGATGTTCGGACTTTTCCTTACCGGTGCCTGCCTTGACTTCGTCGTCATGTTCCTCCTTCCACTTTCGGTCTACACACGATGGCTGAGCTTGCCGCTCTCGATCCTCACCTTCCTCGCCGCCCTTGTCACAACCGTAGCCGCGGTCATTGCAACGGTCATGTTCATCATCATGCAGAACGCGATCACGTCCGCGACCCAGCTCAACATCAAAGCCAATATTGGGGCTTATATGTTCGCCTTCATGTGGGTTGCTGCAGGAGCGTCAGTCATTGCTTTCATTGTCCAAATGGGCATGTGTTGCTGCTGTGCTTCGAGAAGAGATGTCAGAAGGGGAAAGAAGACTGGGAGCAAGAAAGCGTGGAGAGACGGTGAGACACCGGGCATCAGCGAAAAGCCTGGAAAGAGAAAGCTGCCAGTATTTAGTAGATCAAAGCGCGAAGATTAAAAATGTACGTGTATTCAGGACTATAAGATCTATAATCGATTTGCATAGCGACAGGGTTTGGGCGCGGTCTAGACAGTTACGATACACGAAGAGTAGATGTATTCCACAAACTATCAGCAGCTTTCTACAATTACGGCGGCAGCCCAGCGCCCGAAACCCCGGGGGCTAGCAGCCATTCGCAACTCCAGTCCTCCAGCACTGTATCAGAGGCTCGACCGGCATCTCTTGACGAGTTTCAATCAGCCATCATCTGTGCGCTGAAGAAAGGTTACGATGCTGCTGACGCGCTCATGGAAAAGGTGTGGGACCGGGAAGAGGCTTTCAGACCCAGACCCGCTAACAATACACACACCTTCGTGCGCTTGGGAGCGAAGTATGTGGCACTCGTCGACCTGCCGAACATGGGCGAGATCTCAGCTGCAGGCCTGCCAAACCATCTCAAAATCAGCCTACCAAGCCGAAGGCGGTGGCCGAACTTGTCGATGAAGCCGCCTAAGACAGGACTCAGCACGATCGTCAAAATGCTCTTCGCACTTCCTGCGACACCTTTCTCATAGCCTCGGATGCGGACGATGTCTGCCAGCGAAGTGCTGAATCCACCTGCCGCTCCAGACTGCAGCAGCTGAGTCAAAGTAAGCATTCAGCGTGGTCACCAAAGCAACAAAACATGCCTCTATTGAGTCGTCGCCTTAGCAGTCTCCTGCTTTGCTGCTGCCCGCTTGCTCGTAAAGCGATACTTCGGCGGAACCACATATCGCTCTCAGAAGATATATCCAATAGCTGCGTAGAAAGAAGTGGCACTGAACACCGCAGTCCACCAATCCCGAACCAATGATAGAAGGATTTCTGCTGCGCTGAATCTAGAACCGCAATACCAAAGCCTATGCTTACGTACCCGACGACAAGAAGTCTCCAATGAGTCAGAGTAGTGACCAGATCATCAAAAACACCTCCCAGCAAACCATCAAAGTAACGCCTGCAGACAGAATGACGATAACATTCGGACCAAAGAGATCATTGGCGGATCTTGGAAGCAGGCCTCTCGGGAGAATTTGTTTATATAGTACGCTGTTCATTCAGCATCGTGGTTCATCAGTGCGTTGGAGCCAGTTCCGGACGTATTTCTTACATCTCAAGACTTCTCGTGTCCGTGTTTAGCATCTCAGATTCATTTTGCACAGTGACGAGACTTGATGGGTGCCCTTCACTAGCCGCACTGGATGTATGTCGGGCATCTCACGCGGTGCTTTGGTGGAAGGAGAAGAGTTGAAGTGGAAGCGTCAGGAAAGTGTGCCGAGAGGCGCGTGTTCTTGTGGCAGTCTCGCGCACCCTCTCCAACGCGACTTCTGGTGGCGGCAGTCCTGTCATCACGGCCGTGATCAACGGTCACCAAAACACATTTTAGTATAGGTAATCTGGCTGCGAGCACTCGTTTGCTCTCGCGAAAGGTCTTGGCACCGACCATGTCTACCTTCAAGCGAAAGAGTACAACAGACCGAGACATTTCGCCTCCACCGACGAAAAGGAAAGCTGCGGCAACAACGACTACCAAAGCTGTGGCCAATTTCTTCAAGCCAGCATCACAAAAAGAACCAGAAAAGACCGCTTTCTCCACAGTTGGCGATAGCTTATTTGTTGGGCGACATGACGGTGCCATCACTGTCCCTCGACCAAAACCTATGAAGGTTGCCGCCTTTGACCTTGACGATACACTCATCACTACCAAATCTGGAAACACATTTTCGAAAGGACCCGATGACTGGAAATGGTGGCATTCCAGCGTACCGTTGAAGTTGCGGCAGCTCCACGAAGATGGCTATGCTGTGATTGTGGTGAGCAATCAGAGCAGGGTTGTGCTCAAGCCAGAGCCGAAGAAAGCAGGTGACATGAAGAGTCTCAGCAATTTCAAGTCAAAGGTGTCAGCTGTCTTGACTGCATTGGACCTGCCGATCACAGTGTACGCAGCAACGCAGAAAGACATATTTCGGAAGCCGAGGAGTGGCATGTGGCAGCAAATGCTCAAGGACTACGGACTCAACGACAGTACGGATGTCGATCACGACAGCTGTATATTCGTCGGAGATGCTGCGGGTCGAGAAGGCGACAAGTCTGCAAGGGTGCGCAAAGATCATTCGTGCTCAGATCGTGATTTTGCTGCAAACGCCGGAATCCCTTTCAAAACACCAGAAGAATATTTCCTGGAAGAGGAACCAAAGCCATTCATTCGAAGCTTCGACCCTGCCCCATATTTGGGAAGGAAAGTAGATTCTCAGACTGATCTTGACCCTGTCGTGTTCACCAAGAAGAATGACCTGGACATTGTGCTACTCTGCGGCAGTCCTGGTGCTGGAAAGTCCACGTTTTACTGGCACCACCTGCAGCCACTCGGATATGGGCGCGTGAACCAGGACATCCTCAAGACGAGAGACAAGTGCATGAAGAAAGCTGCCGAGTTGATTGAGGAGAAGACGTCTGTGGTGGTAGATAACACCAATGCAGATGTTGAGGTCCGCGCAGCATGGATCGGACTTGCTAGGAAGCTACAAGTGCCTATTCGTCTCGTCCATTTCACAGCTCCAGCGAAGCTCTGCGAGCACAACGACACCGTTCGTGCGTTGTCCGACGGCCTGGTATGTCAGATTTTAGCGCATGCGGCTCATGCAGCCGTGGTCAGGCACATGCAATGCTAACCAATCGCCTAGATGAACCCCGAGAAAAGGACGATATTACCTCCAATGGCATTTTCGGGGTTCACGTCACGGTATCGAGAAGCACGAGCCGAAGAAGGATTCCAAGACATCGTAAAGGTAGATTTCAAGTTCACTGGCACTGATGAGCAGAGGTCGCTCTGGCGCAAGTATTGGATCTCATGAGCCGATGGCAGTCGCTGCATGGCAGTCGCTGCACAATCTGCCAACGCCTGCGTTGTTGGTATCGCACCACAAACAGCAGCATTGTCTCTACGATCTCGCAAGAAGTAAATGTTGCGCTGACATTACTGAGCATCCGGCTGCCCTGCAGAAACCATGCGCTCCCATCTTCCCTGATCAGCACATGACAGTGCATCTCGGTTGTTGCTCGCTTTATCGTCACTGCCAATCCTCAACATCAAAGCATCCCAACAAACCGAGCGATGGTTGATGGTACGGTTTGATGTGTTGCGCCTGCCAAGTGTCATCGTCTCCAGTCTCCGGCACGGGAGGACACAGCATCGGCAACAGGCGTTTGTAAGGCTGTGAACCAATCAAAAACCAGGTCATGTGGAGTGTATCCTGGCAAACACCTGGGATCACAAATGCAGGTAGAGCTCCAAATCGAGCAGTTGTCAAGGAGCGACAGGAAATTACAACCTTGTGGAAGGGAAATTCTCAACAAATTCGACGCTTCTTTCACTTCGCGCGCTGGGAACATCGCAGGAGTGGGCGCTCAGGGCAGTCATGTGACGACATCGAGGCTCTAAATTAGCGGTGAGAGTCCGAGAGAAATGGCCGACGCTTCACGCTCGTCGCTGTGCAGTACCTGCTCCTCCGTTCCCGGAGACCTGGGAGTGCCTGTTTGCGACTGCCTTCGCGGTTGCTAAGGAGTTGACGGCGCGACGCTTGACGGCAGCGAGCAAGCATCAGTCTTGTTTGTCGTCGAAGTACACGTTGTTCTCTGCAGCCCTGTTGGCTGTACCTGCAGAAGGCGGGCGGGGACGAAGGCAAATGCCTGCATTTTGCCAGAACGCCTAAGGCGGCGGCAGCGGCCGTACGTTGCGGTGCCGATGAGAAGACGGGCGATACTGACAAGTAGGAAGTAAGACGGCGTCAATTCTTCTTGCTCCTTCTGCGGGGGTGTATGAGTCGCGAGCCATGTGCAGAAAATGCTGTAGGTTGGGGGGGAAGCGGAGAATCACAGCGAGCGGGCGGGCGTCAGAATAGGAATTTCTCAGAACATGATTTCTCACAACATGCGAGTCACCACGACGCCATCCTCTACAATCTGATGATCTGAGTCCGAGCGGGTGACAAAGACGTTCGGATTTCCTTTGCGCACGCCGCACGGGATGCCGTCAAACTCTGCATCCGAGGCCCGCTCGCCCAAAAAAGTGAAAAGTCTGCTTGTTGTGCTCGTCGCTTCGGACTGTGCTCCACAGCAAAGCACAACATTGGGCGGACAGGTCCCGGCTGCCTTGGCTAGGAAAAAAGTGATGAGTCCAGCGCAGGACCAATGCGATCTCGACCTTCCCAAGGGATCCATCTGATCCATCTACGGACATGCTCGATATTGACGTTGGGCTGCTCGAGCTGTTTAAAGCTGAACATTCTGCTGATGAGCGGACGTCATGTGGAAATTTGTAGGCGCGTGGGACACGATGTTGTTGGTGTCTGCTTGTATGTCACCACCGCAGGCAGATGCAAGTGTTGCCCTCCGTGGTCAACGGTGGTGGTGAAGAAAGGTGTGTGGCCGCCGCAGGTAAACAAGGACACGCATTGTGCGATGCCAGGGTGTTGAGAGGCAGCCACAGAGAACACGACAGTTTTAAGGTACTTCTACGCGAGCATTAAGCTATGCAGAGGATGGGCACAAGGCGGTTAGTTCTACCATTAGTTCTACCATCCGGGTAGCCATGACCAGCATGAATCAGGTGGTCGGTTTGTGTTGGTATGGTAGCACAGCAGTTGCATCAGATGTGAGGGAGGTCTGTCGGCCTGGCAATCCGCTGCCATGTGGCCAACCTGGGCGCAGCGCTGCTTCTGATGAGATCAATGATGCTGCTGGAGACAGCGAGATGGCTGCAGGTGGCCGCATCAAACGACGACAACGGACAAGGTAGAGTCGTAGGCGCATCGGCGAATCGGTTCAGCATTTGACTTCCCAGCACTGCATACCCATTCCACCACTATGTAGAAGTAGGCGTAGCGTCGGCAAGGTGCCAGGCTCGTGGCCTAATAACTTATAACCAGCTTCCACCCGCGCGAGACCCGTGCCCGTCCCCATGCCCATGTCCATGTCCATGTCCATGCCCATGCCCAGGCCCTTTTCATACCATCACATCTTTCTTGCTGATTTGAATCTCCACCTCCCATCGACACTCACCACACCTGGAGTCCAGAGTCCAGACTCGTTATCCCACGCGCACACGCCGACGAGCCTACCACCGTGATTCACCGATACACACACCATCACCACCACCTGTCCCCTCCCTGCCACTACCGTCTGCGCCTGACACATTATACGACTCGCGCCATATAGGCCATAGCTGGACGCGCCCAGGATTCTTAATCTGCCAACGCACAGCAACGCAACCTCGGAGCGAGACATCTGGACGCGCTTCGTGCCACGCTGAAACTAAACTCTCGTCCGCCACGAAACCGACTCTGACTGGGCGCGCGTACATGCATCCATGACCACCACCATAACAACAAGCACCGCCGCCGACAATGTCCCGTAATCTTCTATAGCAGTATCCGTCCGCTGGTGTGTGCTGTGCTTCAACATGAGCACGAGACGCTCTCTTTCCTTCCCGCGAATCAACACTTCCAAACATCCTGATGAACGCATGTCTGCAATGCCGTCGCCACATCAGTTCTCGCCTACGCACTCACGCGACTCGTCTGCTGGCTCGACAACCTCCTCTCCCATAACACCGACCTTCTCTACACGAGGTCACAGCAGATGGCCCAGTTCTTCTTCCTCATTGCTCACCAATCCGGATTCGCCAGCGAATCCAAACAAGACGCAACTTCACGATCTGGTCGAGGACCCATCAGAGCGCGACGGTTCGTTTGATGAGCCTCGGGACAGCGCACATGAGCCCTTGTGTATTTGCGATACGCCCTTCTGTGAGCATCGACGAGAACAGATTTCACAACAACCCTTCGCTTCATTGTCGACCCCGGAATGGACGCCCGGCGACGACTACTTCGAGACGGCTCAACTGCCTCCAGGCCCAACGACTGTCAAAAGACGCAGATCTGGCGAATTTTCCAGTGATACTCTATCGTCTCGCCTGAGCAGACATTTCCCATCCATCTCCAAGCGATTCGGAGGCCACAGGTCAACAGCGTCTGTCACAACCACCAATCTTCCGAGCGCCCCAGGCTCCCGATCTTCTTCTTTACGACTGCCGAGCACGAGATCTTTCACCATGCCAAGTGGGCATGATAGTCGGAACTGCACGCCGCCCTTTTCACCTGCGCCGACTTCGAATAGTGACCGCTCGGTGAGCCCACCAAGGCCCAGACCTTCCTCTCATGCGACCAGGCCCGTGGAAATCACCCTGCCCACCCCTGAAGAAGATCCAATCGATCGCGAGGAACTTGCTTCCACTCCCTTGCTCCCACCCATGATGGCAAGCTACTTCAACGATTCATCGGACGCAGTTCGATCGCCTCTGCAATCTCCCACGGTGGCATCACCAAGTGCAGCAGCGTCCATTACCAACACTCCGTCAGGTACACCAGTATTTATGAGCTTCCCCACGCCACCATTGTCGACCAAGCAGTCGATGGCTTCTTTACACGCGTCCCGCTCGAGCCATGTGCTACAACCTTCCTCAGAAATTCCTCCGCTGTCAATTGCGGAGAGAGAGACTGATCCCTGGGCGATCAAGCTTGGCCATGCGAACTTTCACATCAAGCCTGAACCTTACCTGCCGGAAGTTTGCGATGCACATTCGTGTAAGCAACTGCTTGATGATTGGGAGGCTGCTCGTGTTGAATTCATGCGTCAAGCCGTTCACATCAGCGAGCATTACGGCGTCACATCGCAGACCTACAGGCTCACCGAACAGAAGTGGGCTGAGATTGACGCTGTGTGGCGGACAAACCACGAAATGGCCAACACAGAAGCTCAAGTTAGCGCCGATAACACATTCTACCAGCCTTTGGCCGAGACGCAGGCCATTTTGAAAATGCCATCACTGGAGGATCCCAGCCAGCCATCAAAGTTTCCGAAGGTCGAAGAAGCGGACATTGTTGGGCCAATGGTTCAGTACGCCAAAATCCAGCATCGCAGAGCGCCGTCAAGAAAGCAATCATTCCTCAAGATTTTTACGGACCCGACACCCTTGTTCGGACCACGCGCCAATTTGGGCGCCTCCAGGTGAAATGGCCCATGGACGGCACATGTTCGGTGGACACGTGGCCCTTATCTTCACCGCATTGTCTTAACAGCACACAACACATCACACAAATTATGAAAAATCACGATCACGACCTTTATGAAAAACAATCGAGAGTACACAAAAGTTCTACGGGCCTGCAAGCGCGGAGTCACGGACACAAGGGCTTGACGGGACGTCGCCCTGGCTTAAAAAAAAAGGGACACTACTGATGTACAGGAGTTTGATCTCATGAGGCCGACGCTTTCGTGTTGGCCTCGAAGAGTGGGCGGGACTTGTCACCGGGATACCCAATTGCAACGATGTGTTGAAAGGACGAGTCTGCTCTGGTCAGACGCTTGCAGTCCTGGAGCATCCTTTCTCGAAGTTTGTGGCAAGTATGGGTATTCGAAATATCGATTAGAAGAGTATTTGATAGCATGCGACCACTGTATCCCGCGATCAGTGTGTTGCCAACCACGTAAAATGTACAAATGTCAAACCCACAATGAAACCACTTCAAAAATCAGCCGCCTCTTCCCGTCAAACACGAGTTCTCCCCCCACCTGACGGCCACTCACCGAAGTCGCATCTGTCATGACATCTGGTGCGAGTCGGCAAAGCATCGGCAGTCAGATATCCCGACTCAGGCCCCATGCGGGAACATGACGTTGGTGTTAATTGAACCTGGCTGCTGGGCCTGAGTGACACGTGGGGATTTTGTTTTTCTATGAAGATGAGGAATAATGTGGAAGCTTTGGACGACTAGAGAAAGGTGCTTTCCGGTGAAACATGTGTTGCGGTGGGGTGGTTTGGTGTCGGCTCGCGTGAAGTTACACTGAAGTTACCACTCTTCTGTCGTGGCAGCCCGAGACGCAAGACCGGCAATCCAGTCGGACCAGACGTCGAGTCAGTAAAAAGAGGCCGTTGGGGTCTTGACGCTTAAACTTCACCAATGGAGCTGCCTCACATCATGGGCCTGGGTCTGGGGTTCTGGAGAAGAAAAGCGTGGAGCATGCTGAAGTCTCTCAAGCTCGCTCACTCAAAGATGCGTGATCATCAAACGGAACCGAGTGGTGACACTTGACATCCATCATCACAGAATAGTAATTTATTGATAACAAGGGAATCTGCAAGACTTTCTGTATGAGGACGTGGGATCTCCCTCCCCAAAACAGCGAGACTCGTGGATCATCGCCACATTCGGAAGTGGTACCAGGCAAGGTCCACGAACTACCTACTGTTCAACTGCTGTGTCAGGATGTTTCGGAAAAGAGACGTGTGACACTAAAAAAAAACAATCCATGCTTCCAAATTATTTCTCGCGTCCGGTGTGGTACATACAGTATTCAACCCTGACCAACAGATTCTCCTTGCTACTCTGTATTCCTATCGCGTGCTTCGATGAGTTTTGTTATTACTGGCTCGTCGAATGTGCCATTTCAAATATGTACATCGGCTCGACATACAAGCCGATCGTGCTTCATGCCTCCACTACAATTGCTCCCCATCGAAGAAATCTTGAAAAAAAGTTTCGGAAAGTACCTCTCAACCAGCAGACCTTTCAAGCGTTGGTTGACCGTGACAGGAGTATAGCGCTGCTTGGGGATTCTCCCCCAAATGTCATCCCGCGATACGGAAATTGCATATGGCTCGTAGAATCGTATCACGGAGACGATGCAAATTAGACCACCCAAGGCCGAAGACGAGCATTAGGATTCCCTAGTTCACTTTTTATCATGTGAAAGCTTTTGATTACGGGCAAGGGTCGAACGGTGATGGCGATGTCTGTTCACCACTGCGAAGACTGAGTTGAAGAATCTGTTTTCCCAAAGTCAATCGATGCGAGTGATATGGTTTTGGGAGTCGGCGCACCATAGTGGTAGTAGTAGACGTGGCAAGCAATAGCCACCTTCTTCCATGGAATGCCTGGATTGTGGGATAGGTCGACACATGATGGTCATCGAGATGAGTGTCGCGAAGCTTGTGAATGCGATGATGACGGGGGCCAGGAATATGGGAGGCTATGGCGAATGCTCGGATGTGACCGAACATTCGAAAGCATCGGATCACCTGAAGACTTAAGACTGGTCAGTGATGTTTCATTGGTTTTACAATCGACACTTTAGCAAGCCCAAGGCCATATAACAGTCACATACTGATATTCAATGCGATATCAAGAGATCCGTCAATTCATCTAGCGGGATTGTCTTGAGATGTCGGCCCAGGCCAGAATGTAATGAGCGCACTTAGTATCTGTCACCTTTCTGGCTCAGCTTCAAGGGCTACACATGCCGTTAATACACAAGCTTCCAGCCTTCCACAACCGCAATAGCAACGAGAAGATCATCCCAATCGGGTCGTCGCACAATACTCAGACGATTCCCACGGCTTCATGCGACGATTACGATCGTGGGGGGCAGTCGAGGCAGATATCACAACAAGTATTGCCGTTGGCGAAGCGTGGCTGACCATGTTTAGCTATCCTAGTCTTAAAACGTCAAGACAAGGGCGTAACAGAAATTCCGAGAATCGAGGCCGGCGCGCCAGTCCTGCATCATCGAGGATAGGGGGCCACTTCTAGGAAGATGTCGTCAAAGTCTTCTTCATGTTGGAAAAGTATGAAGTGGGCAGACCTGCTTTGCGAAGTTTGCGTTTGTGGGGTTATTAGGTTGCTGCCGAGAGTATCTTTGCTACATATGTTTCAATGGTTCAATGATTCACAGCACGGCATCCTCTCGTTCTGCACTTGCCTTTTGTAGAGATGTGATGGGAATTGAACTCCAGCGCGTGTTGTGGTGGGTAGAAGCATAAATTCGTGCTCTGATATTTGGTGAACAGGTTCAGTCTACGGTCGTACTTTGCTGGGCCTGCGTCTTACTGCGCCGCCACACCAGCATTGTGAACGCTGCTCCTTCTTCTGACCTCTTCGATGTCACCGTCGAAGTATTTGATCAGCTCCGCTTCTAAAGCATTGTCCTCAAGCTTTGGCATTTTTGCCGCTCTTTCCACAGGATTGACTCCATCGGCGTGGGCACTCGCGAAGATCACATCAAGCTCCTCCAAACTTCTTCCTTTAGGCTCCGGGAAGAAAAAGTATATGCAAGGCACGATCGCGGCGTTGAAAATTGCAAAGATGATGTACGTCTGATAGCCAAGGTTTGCGAATGCAGGTGGCGTGATCATTACGATCAGAAAGTTTGAAAGCCAGTTTGAGCAAGTCGACAGCGCATTGGCTTGTATGCGAATACGAAGATTCGTGATCTCGGCCGGATACAGCTGCAAGTCATCAGCAAAAGAGCATGAAATCAACGTCAACCTTGTGGTTTCGAGGTACTTGCCCAAGTCATCCCTAACCATCCTATGGCGAAGAATGTGTTAAACACGAACAGGAATACTGTCGCTGTCACGCCATATGTGGTTGACAGGTTTGGTGCACCTGTCTCCGGGTCTGTGGTACCCGTCGATACAGTGCCTGCTAAGATAGCCATAGATGCTGCCATGCCAAAGGCCCCAAACAGCATGAGCTTGCGGCGACCGGTGCGTTCAATCAGCGGCAAAGCGACGAGCGACGCGAGAAAGTATTCGGTCCCATTTGCCGCGGCAAGAAGTCGCGACATGGCTGGATTGAATCCGAGAGAGTTCTCGAACAGGAAGGTCGCATAGTACTTCCGGCAGACAGGTCAGCTGGAACAGAACGAATCGGCTCATGGAACTCACAGTGATCAGGTTTATGCCTGTTATCTGCTGAAAGAATTGAGCAGCGATACCAAGCAGACTGCGACGAAGATTCTGCGAGGGACCGTTCGTGAGAAGCTCTCGCATTTTGAAGTCGCCGCCGAGATTCTGCACCTCCAATGCTTCCTTAATATTTTGTAGCTCTAATTGAACCTCTGCGTCGTCTTCTGGCTTGCCTCTAAGACGAGCAATGACGTCCTGTGCCTCTGCCATACGTCCCCGCGAGGCAAGCCAGCGAGGCGAATCTGGAAGGAAAAATAGGCCAGCCATGACCAGGATTGTGAAGAAGGATTGCTGCCGGATGCATCAGCACTATGTGTCATGCCATGAGCTTCGGACTCACGAAAGCAATTGGAAACCTCCAACGGACGCTACCCTCCAGAAAGAAGAAGCCATAATCGACCCAATAAGCGACCATGATGCCGAAGGTGATGAGAGCTCCAGAAAGAATGATGACGAATCCTCTCCGATGTGGCCTCGCGCATTCGGATTGCCAGGTAGGAATCGTGCTTGTGACCATGCCATTACCGATCCCTCCTACAACTCTGCCAGTCACAAAAGGGCCATAGCCAAACGTTGCGGCTTGGAAAATGGTGCCGATGATCATGATCAGACATCCCCAAAATGTAGTCGGCTTGCGACCCCACCGCTCGCCGTAGTAGAGAACGATTACAGCACCGAGGAAGCATCCTACTTGGTAGATGGCTACTCCTGCAGCTTGCGTGTTCGGATCACCAGTACAGTTGTTTGGGTCGAGCCTGGAGCGGTCGCCATCGATCCAGCAAAGGTCGTTGGCATTCTCCCTCGGTGTCATGAGAGGTATGTCGCGCTGAAAGTCATCGAGGGTAAGCAGGGCAGACAGAACACCCTGGTCTATATGTGACAGTCAGCATCTTGTATCAAAGTTCTGCTCCAGGCATGGAGCTACAAACCGTAACCAAACATGAGAAATGCAAAGCCTGCAACGAGGCCGATGCTGTAATTCAGGACTTGACCAGAAAGTCTGCCATATTCTGGGATCTCGAAGTATCGTGCCCATTTACTTCGCGAATGTCGCTGAGGCTGTTGCGGTACAGGGCCAGCATTTCGACATAAGCCAGATGGAGAGCTGGATCGGCTTCTGCCCTGCTCGTGCTTCTCGTCCTCTTGCTTCTCGGTTGAATGTTCCATGACTTGTCTAGAGTAATTGCTGTTCTGACAATATCATGCGTCTACTCAGGAAGGCGGAAACCCCATACATAAGTACGAACTCCTACTGCAACGAGACAACGCCGTTGTCATGCTGCCGGTCTGCCATGCATAGATCTATCCTCACTTATTGCCATAGATGGTAATCCGATGGAGCTTTCAGCCGCGGAGGACATTGTTCCCAGGGAAGCATTGAGGCTCTATGGCACGCGAGCAGATGAAGCATTGTGGACTGCGTATGTCAAGACCTGGGCGCCAATGCGGTCGCCACCCACCTCATTTCGCTGTCTCTCTGGAGTAACACAGCAGTAAGATCAAAGTAACGAGTACGTCCAAACATCGATATGCCATCAGAGCAGTCTGCAGATGGTGTTCCGATGGATTTCGTGGGCTTGTCAATGAGCAAAAAAAGAGGAAAGGACGGAGGATGTTGTTGTGCCTCAAGGCCTGAGCTTTGAGCCTCGTCTCGGGGCTGAGTGCTTGGCAGTCGCCCACACCTCACCTTCTCTCCACGACGTGCACGCCTTCATGTTTCATGCGGACTATCTTCTGTCCGATTATCTGACAAGCATGCAGGTCCTTCAAGTACAGGAGACATCCCAGCTCCTTCATTGAATTGTCATACACTTCGTCCGACCCAGGCCAGTCAGATATGCAGCGTGAGATGGTCTGCATGCTTGGACAACATGACAACTTCTCCCGTGCAATCGGCTCATTCACATCACCTGCTTAAGAGCGACGATGACTTGTGTACTGAGAAGTCATCTATTCCTTCACATACTCTTCATCTGATCATGAAGAAACGGCTCGCTTCGGCTTATTCACGCTCTACGCTGTGTTGCATCGTTCAAGACTGTCTCGAAGACTGGTTGCGGGAAGCCAGCATGATTGCAGATAATTGCAAGGATGCGTTTCTCAATATTTCTGCAGATGCCCACGAAGATGGAAGTAGAGGCTGTTTTGTCGAGCGCGAAACCGAACAGTCGCCGCGAATGCAGGGAGCACAAGATGAGGCTGATAAGAAGGATGCGAGCCCAGAAGAAACGCCAGAGCGAAAAACCTACGAGCCTTCCAAAAAGCGAGAAAGTGTCTCGGTTTCACGACAACAAAGAAGCAGCGATGCAGCTCGCCCCTACCAGCTTGATGGCAAGGAGCATCCAAGCTGGCCAGAAAGGCTTGTTCCGGAGACTATAGTCCTCATTGAAGACGAGCGAAAGCATTGAGAGCCAGGGAAGAGAACGCTGGCCAAGTCTCTTGATGTCCTACAAGGTCCGAATCTTCATCTCAACCAGCCATCAACATCATATTGACTCGTGTCGCAGACCTCTTCGTATCAGATGATCTTCCGGCGAGCTCCTGTCGGATTTTGAGTCCTGCGGGTAGGCATAAAGGCTGAGTGGCCGGCTGAGTAGTGTGAGTCTGGTTCTCTGGCTTTGGCGACCTTTGACATTGATATCCCGGAAGGCGTACTCTCTAAGGTGCTCCTACCGGAGTTGCAGCTGTACTTTATCGTAAGTTGCTCGATAAGCGTTTCATCTGCGACGTTCAGCATGTTATTCGGGACCGATGGTGAACGTTGGAAAGTCAAATTATCCCTTAGACGTGTCCTATCATAACTGCATATCGTCGTCGTCTGCCTCGTATCGTGAGCTCCCAAACCCACCACCATCTCCATTCACTTCTTCCTCCTTCTGCGTCTCCTCCCTTGAGCGGTTCAACCTCCTCATGCCGTCCACAACACCTCCGACAAAGCCTCTGACCTCCGCAACCTCCATTCCTCCCACACCGTTGACCTTAAGCCCTGCTCCTGCTTCAAGCGCTTGATATCCTCGTCTCAATTTACTCATCCTCACCTCCCTCAGATCCCGGACCAACCTCCTCACAACCTCGGCATCTTCAAAGTCATCGCTTGCGTGCGACAGCAACAAGTGACTGATTTCGATCCAATGATATGGTAATGCATCAGGTTGTGCGCGAGTAGTGGAGGAGTCCTTAAGAAAGGGTGTCGAAGTCTCTTGTGATTCTGGCGATAGATACGGATCGCCTGGCAGGGCGGAGACTCCGGAAGACGGAGGAAGTTCTGGCGCTGGGGAGAAGACTCCAGCGCATTTCTCGTCAGTTTCGAAGTCGAGAAGTGCAGTCAGAGACGGTATGGATAGCCAAGGTGGTGGAGAGATGTTGGCACGTTTCTGCCGTTTGAGGAGGAGCGCGAGCCAGAGAGCGATCTGGGCTGGGAAGGGTGGATTTAGGCGGGCAGTTGGTCCCTATGAAGCTTTAGAAAGTGTATAGGGACGTTGATGATGGAGATGTTCCATACCTCGAGTAATTCGAGACTCTCAAGTCTCTGGCGGGGAATCACGGTGACAAGCTCCATTTCGCAGAGAAAGCCGACTTCATTTGGCGTGAGGCCGGACGGGAGTGGGAGCGCCATCTTGTGTCTGAATGCATCGCAGAATTGCAGATCTGTCTGGTTTCGACTCAAGCATTTGGTGAAGGCGGAGGCGGTGGTGGAAGATCGACGCGTCGCGCTTGCCAATGAATCGCGTAGCAAACTCTAATCTACATAGCATTGGACCTCATCCTCGACCTCCTTCTCACTTTCTCAACATGCGGTGACAAGAGTGACAAGATTGCTGATATCGACCGACACTGAACATGGCGACCGAAGCTGCGTCTCTGCTGTCGCCCCTGTTTGCATGGTACAATGCAGTAAACAATGCCGTCCAAGAGCCATATCTGGTAGGTCATCCCACGCTATGAGCAAGGTAGGGACAACAACACATCTCATGTACTTCGCAGGACGAAGTCTTCCATATCCGCCAGGCGCAACACTTCTGCGCAGATCATTGGGATGTCTGGGATCCAAAGATTACTACGCCACCAGGGCTCTACTTGCTTTCGGTCCTCTTCAGACCCCTACTTGGCTGCGACGTACGCAACCTCAGACTGCTCAATGCGATCTGCCTTGTAGCATTGATGCTTGTCCTACGGGCAACTTACAACGTCAGACGGCAGAACAACAACCAGAATGGCCACCTCAGTGGAATCCTGGCTTATCACAGCGCGGTCAACATCGTATTGTTTCCACCACTGTTCTTCTTCTCGGCACTGTATTACACCGATGTGGCATCGACGCTCTCGGTCGTGGTCTTCTACTGGTACTTCTTGCAGATTGTCTCGAATCGACAAGGAACTGTCAAAGACGCAGTAGTGCAAGTTATGCTGGGAGTCATCAGCTTGACTTTTAGGCAGACTAACATCTTCTGGGTATCGATCATGCCGGCTGCGCTTTCGACCTTCATGAATCTGGATCAGGGCCACAAAGTGGTCAAGGAGTCAATGTATCGCAGAGCTGAGGGCTTTGGCGACACAACCTGGAGTGTAGCGAAGACCAGCTGGAAGATGAACGTTGTCTACGATCCTCCGGTGAGGGATGCTTTTGTTGAGGGTATGACGTCCGATTGGTAATCCTGCAAAATATGTGTGCTGACTATATTAGACTACTTTCGAACAATCATCTCGGTCGCCGCTTGTGGAGCGCGAGCTGCC
Source organism: Pseudocercospora musae (assembly GCA_001578225.1). Lineage (NCBI taxonomy): Eukaryota > Fungi > Ascomycota > Dothideomycetes > Mycosphaerellales > Mycosphaerellaceae > Pseudocercospora > Pseudocercospora musae. The sequence goes on along the minus strand of LFZO01000026.1, from coordinate 60,292 downwards.
ACTCAACTAGCACGACTATCGCAGCTTGTGCAGACTCTAATGCCCTATTTGACGACTCTCGCCATATTTGCAGGTTTCATCGTCTGGAACGGGGGTGTCGTACTTGGTGACAAATCGAACCACGTTGCCACCATCAATTTGCCGCAGATGCTCTATCTTTGGCCCTTTCTGGCATTCTTTTCATGGCCACTGCTGCTGCCGCAATTCATACTCGTTCCGATCACAATCCTGTCACGGGTTCCTGGTCTCGCTAGTATCGAGCCCATGATCTCTTTCCGACGGCGATTCTTCCTACCACGACTCTGGGTTGCTGCCGCCTTCGTCGGTCTGGCATGCCTTATCGTCCATTTCAACACGGTCGTACATCCGTTCATGCTGGCGGACAATCGACACTACCACTTTTACATCTTCAAGCGACTGCTTCGACCTCAGTGGATCCGTTATGCCGTGACGCCAATCTACGTTCTCACTGCATGGGCATGTATCGAAACTAGAGGCGAGGCTGGAACGATCTTCCGCAAGATGGTGCAGCCCGCTGCTGCAAGCAAGTCTTCATCCAAAGAGCAGATCGGCCAGACCACTTCTGGCCCGCTGAAATCGAACGCCACCGAAGACGCAGAGCGACATGCCACGCGTCTCCCTGACGGCAACAGTACCGCGATGGTGTCCTTCATCCTCGTCTTCATCATTACGACCGCTCTCAGCCTGTGTACAGCGCCGCTGGTCGAGCCACGCTACTGCATAATTCCCTACGTCGTATGGCGCATGCACTTTCCGCTTTCTGCTGGATCTCGGGGCAAGCAGAAGGACATTTGGGGTATCATGGCAGCATATGATTACCGAGTCGTGCTTGAAACAGTATGGTTCTTGGCAATCAATGCTATGACTGGTTACATATTTGTGAATTGGACCTTTGAATGGCCATCAGAGCCTGGTCAGCTGCAGAGATTCATGTGGTAAGAAATAGCTGCGAAATACACCCTTTCTACTAGCTGCATTCATACACCTTTGCTGAGATCCCCGCCGGAGCTCCTTCCCTGAATCTGCGAGATAAAAACTCAAAGCTGTCGCGAAGTGCTGAATCAATCCCGTGGAGAAATGTACTCCATCTCTATCTTTCGACTCAAATCCTTGAAACCGACCGCTCACCTTGGTCGTATCGGCTCGCCACTCACTTCCCTTCCTTCCGCTTCCCCTTCTCCTTCTCCTCGCGCCTAGAATGCAGTCAGCATCACACCTGATCCAACACGTACATGCATTGATTCCTCAACTCACCTCTCCTCAACCCCTTGCAACTCCACGACAAAGCGAACCCACATCCTATCGGCCCTCCCCCAAACAGCATCCTTAATCCTCTTTGCCAATTCCTCTCCCTCAAATCCACATTGCCGAACTCGACTCTCTTCAAACTTTCTCCAGCCTTCGGGATCCTAAAAGATATTAGCCTCAAAAAAATTTCCGAATTCCACTCGTGGGATTGGGACGGCTGCGCTGCACTGCGCCACGCTTCACTTTCTCCCTCGTTCCGCTCGGTCGACGTACCTGCTCCAAAAACTTCTTATGTTTAGCCATCATCAAATGAGCGCGGAGTTTGGGGTCTGTCAAGGAAGCTGTAGGGTAGATTTGTTTTGCGCTACTGGTGCGAGAGGATTTCGGGAGGGAGTCGAGGTAAGCGTTGTAGGCTTTTGGATTGTGGTCGAAGTGTAAGATCCAGGATAATGTGCCTGGTGGGGATTGGGTCATGGCGACGGTGTAGGAGGGGTCCATTTTGGCTGAGAAACGTGTTTGTGTGCAGTGACGGGTTGGTTGGTCGTGGAAAAAGGAGGAGGTGTTGGTTATGCGAAGTAGAGGGGAGTGAAGTCGCGATTGCCTGATTGCTAACGTGTGAAGCACGCCATAATTTTAGGAAGGCGCGAGGAAGCTCGAGCACCCACGTGAAATTGGTAGATGTTATGCAGTCACTTCACTTCCACCGTCTAGCAGCCTCACATCAAGCACGTCTCCAACTTTTCCTCCTCCCTCAACGGCTCAATATCAACCGCCGGCCCTCTTGGCGCCACAACTTCTCCTCCACTACCCTTGCTCACTTGCCGTCCCTTCGCCCTCGCATACCCGTCCTTGTACGCATGGAAATTCGTCGTCTTCTTGAAAGCCCCACCATTCGTCAGCTTACCCTCATCCCAATATATTCTCTTCAACCAAAGATTCAGTTTCGGATAATCGTGTCTAATGGATTTGAGGTTCGTCTGAAAGATGGTATGATACGCTGTGTCAAAGCGGATGAGCGTCGTGTAGAGTCGAATGTCAGCTTCCGTGATGAAGCCACCGAAGAGGAAGGGAGAGCCTTTGTTCGCGAGATGGGCTTCTAGTCGATCGAGAGACTCAAAGAGTGGGTAGATGTTGGCGTCGTAGGCGGCTTGGGTGGTGGCAAATCCGCATTTGTAGACGCCGTTGTTGACTGTGTTATAGACTGCATGATAGTCAGTTTCAATTCGCGTAGAAAGGCGCGCATCATTATACCCCACTCATTCATCTCTTCGATTTCTTTCCTCAAATGCTCCGGGAAAAGACCTTTTCCACCTTTACTCGATTCCCTCAAATCCTCCTCGATGAGATCGTCAAATTCAGTATAGAACATTCTAATGATCTCGCTTGATTCATTGTTGACAATGGTTTCAGTCTTCTTGTCGAATAAACCTTAAGAGGAGCCAACATCAGCCTTCGCCACGCCTTACTCATTTACGAAACATCCCACTTACAAGGAACCGTATATCTCCCCTCATACTCTGGCTCAACCTTCAAATACAACTGCTTCAACCCCATAAACCCATACAATGGATCTTTTTCTGCACTACCGTTCTTCCCGGTAAAAGTCCAGCCGTTCTCGGTCAAATCAAAGTCGGTCGGTATCATCTGTATCACATTCTCCAAACCTTTCAATGCCCGAACAGCAGATGCACGATGCGCCCACGGACAACCATAATTCATGTACAAAGCATACCGTCCTGTCTCGGGAGGATACGGCGCTCCCGGTTCTCTTGAGATGAAGTTGCGGAATGAGCTGTCTTTACGCCGGAAATGTCCGTCTGCATCGGCGTGGGAGTGGGTTGGTCGAGACATGATCGATGCTGAGTTGCTCAATGACTATTTTGTGTTGCAGACGTGATGCATCATATATAGGCCGAGGAATGAAGATGAGGTCTAGTCTGGATTTAGAGCTCGTAATGTTCTAGTAGCTACCGAGAGCTTTGTCATGTGCTCGGAAAGAGCGCCGATTTGCTTGCCGCTTGCTAGTTACCAGCTATGTTCTGCCTTTGGATACGCTCCTGCTCTTTCTCGAGCGCGATGGCTTGTGAACTTGTGAGCCCTACATCTTGCGTGATCTACAGGATTTTAGTTCTAGTCCGCTGAGTGGTCTTGGCAAACCATGAGCTGCGTCAGTTAGCATTCGGCCAGAGAATAAAACTCTATGCAGATTGTATGGCCTTAAAGTGCGGGAAATAGCCAGTCTACGTACCTCTTCGAGTATTGATCTTCACCCTGTCTGAGACCATCTTCGGCACATAGTCTGTGCGCTCTCGAATGATGGCATCATGGCACTTGGCCCTCTTGTTACCGTGAGGATGAGGCAGTGGGTGGAATCTAGTGAGAACGAGACAACGCTTGTTGACCTAGATCGAAAAAGAGCGTCCGGTCGTCTTCCAAAGCAAGCCGAAAATTGGCCATGTCGTCGCATCGGAAGCGTGCTGACGTCCAGCTAAAGACCATCCCATCCATGATCTGCACTGCGAGTTACAAAGGCCGACCTCGTCCGCAATACATCGCAGCCTAGGCTGTGCACTTGTTGGCTTATTCCCAAGTGACTCTTCGTGACAGTATGCGATGCAGATCCGATGGAATGACAGCCTGACCTGAAGTACGAAGTCTGGCACAAAAATGCAGCAGGCTGCGGCGGCACATGACGAGTCGGAAACAGACTCGATGCCGGTTGTGTCACCATTTGTAGCACAGAGAGGAGCACAAGTGCCAACAGGAGATGTTGGTACAGTGCAGTGAGGTGTTTCTGCTAGAAATTCAGAGCAAGCGAGGAATTTATTCATTACATGGATCAGGTAACACAGACCTCATCTATTACGTTGCACGTCTCCAACATGCCCTGTGCTACAGATCATATCTAGGCCTTGCTCTCGCGAGACACCTCGTTGCTGCTTTGCGATACAGAATCCGCTGTCCCCTCCGTCTGAGGCGGCCGCGACAGAGTGTGGTACGGCCAAAGCGGCCCTTGAGCACCGTACCAATTCAGGTCAATGACAGGTACCGAGACTTTCGGGGCCGACACGAATTTTGTAAATGCGCCGCATGCGCAGGAGAGCTCAGATATGCCTTTTACGTGGCTTGCGCCGCGGAAGTCAAAATTCCGTGCACGAGTTTCAGGATACGCCTGGTTGAACGAGCCAACCTGGTGGATGTCTTGGGATCATGCCCTGGCAGCAGCGGTGACCAGCGCCTTTTTGTGCCTGTTTCGCCGAAGAATCATCCGATGAGGATGTTATTGTGTGGATCACTCCGGATATTGGCGCCTTCATTAGAGTGCCATACACTCTACGGGTCGCCGTACGGCAGCCTTCGTGTGGAAACCCACGTTGTTCGTTGACAGGTTCAGACCTATCACTTCTGAGTTAGGGTCGAAGCGCCGCAGCTTTGACACCCGGACATGATACAACAAGCTCAATCTTCGTTTCGCGTTCCTTCTTAAAGCTCTTCTGGTAAAGGTAGCGGAGTCGGACCTTCCTTGACGAATTGGACAATACCCATATCGTGCGAGACATTCGGCCATGGCTTCTTGATAGCGTCTTGGATTCTCACGATGGAATTGCGCGGGCCGGGCACAGCTCCGTTCACGACCACAATGCCGTTCTCTGCATCGACTCTCATGACCCTCAGATTCTGCACTGTATGGTTTTCGTGGCCCATTCGGCCTGCCATCTTCTTGCCAGGGAGCACACGTGATCCACTGCCCTGAGAAGCACCGGCAGAACCCATAGCACGATGAGTCAGAGAGTTACCGTGAGACGCAGGCTGACCAGCAAATCCCCATCGCTTCATGCCTCCTGCGAAGCCCATTCCGCGAGTGACACCTCTCGCGTCCACATATTGCCCGGGCTGGAAGAGGTCGGCCGTGATAATGCTGCCAACCTTAGGCAGACCTTCTTCGTTCTTGACACGAAATTCAGCAAGCTTGCTTTTGATAGGCACACCTTGCGCAGCGAAATGCCCTCTTTCCGGCCTCGTGACATTGCGCGCTTCTTTTGTGCCGTAGCCAACCTGCACTGCCCAGTAGCCATGTATTTCGCGTCGTTTGTGGCTGACCACTTGACATCTATCCAGCTGGAGGACTGTACATGCCTCTCGTCTTGCGGTAGCCGGGTCGTAGATACCAGTCATGCCCTTCTTAATCGCGATAGCGCCTGTCCGCAATGGCATGATGTGTTCTTTGCGCATAAAAGCAGACTTTTGCGAGGCAAGCAGTACAGGTAAGTTCTTGCCATGGTTGAAGTTGTGCACTTTCTTGGGAGGAGCTATCGACCGTATCGTGCGCACGAATTGGCGGGTCACTGATGGGCGGAGGAGGTTTGGCGTCACCAAAAATATGCGGGTGGAGGAATTGGGCGGCATCGTTGGGATAATCGGTGTTGGTGACGATTCGTGGTGAGTGCGAGCTGTGAGAGCACAGGAGCCATACAGCCGCCATTGGCCGCGGGAGAGAGGCTTGGCAGTTGAGGAAAGCACATTTCCTCACAACATCTGCTGCTGTTCAGTGTACATGATGGCATACGACACTACCACCTCAAGCATTGGCGCTGGGAGCGGAGGTCTGCAGTTCATCCGCCATTGCGGTATATCAGATGGGCGCAGATAACTAGAGTCGATGTTTCCCTACTTCTCGAATTTGGCTATCTCGCATAGGTTGACTCGAAACTCCGAGCTTCTCCTTTGACGGAGTCTCTCGAACCTCGCCAATCTCGTCACTTTTTTTTGCGATGTCAAAGGTCCTAGTTGCGTTAACACTATCGACATGGAAGCACGACCTGTGCAGGCTATGGCCCAACAAGACGGCCTGCGTAATCATCTAGGAAAATGCCCCACTCGTAGTTTGTGGCTGCACTGGTTCCGACACAGCGGATCTTCATCAGGTCACAGGCGCGGGAAGCGCCTAATGACAATGCACTGCGCCGACGATTGTTGCAGATCTAATGGGCTGCTCGATTTCTTTCCAGTCATGTACAGTAATCAATCATTGGACTGGGGCTCTCGAAGGTTGTCACACTCCGGTCAGGCTCGGGCTCTTTATACACAGAGTACATCGGCGATCGTCCGCGCGATGTCAACCTTTGAGGCCTTGGCTTTGTCCAGGGGCCTTTCCGTGGGATGCCATCACGACCTCGCATCACATTCCGTATTCGAGCAAAGATACTGTGTACTCAAGTACCAGGGCATCGGTGCTCTTGAGTTGTCTCCTGTCTTCTTCATCTTGCAGTACTGCGGTCCTGCATGCGGCTTCAACGCCTCTTATGGTGGTCATCATCACCATCCCGATCGAATTATGCGGCTGGTCTTCACCTCGCAGCAAAGCGATAGCTATTAGCGAGTCACGGATGCTCATGTCACCCCAGGGCAACAGTACGCCTACGGCCCTTCGGCGCACCGTGCCGTCCCAGCGCTGACTCCGAAAAGCGTCTCGTGCAGCACAGCCAGGCTGATTGGAGCCCTGATGCTTGCCTGCGCAAGAGCGGTTCGGGGCGCCCTTCCGTGATGCAGGATTTGGGGTCGTTGCTGACCAGAATGGGAATATCATCAAGGTAGGCGCTTGAAGCTCGCCAGACTCCACGCGGATCGCATCGACTGCCTTGTGACGGCTCACGCTGTGACTGCCAGAACAGCGGCACTCGATGCTGGTCGCCTGCGCATTATGGTTCAGAGGGCAGTGGTCATGCACACGCTAGCACTCGTTGGCTTGCTGGGGAAGCGAGCGAGCAGCAGTGTGCTCTGCGTGATACCTATTAGGCTATTACCGGTATGCAGCGGCGGGCAGCAAATATGTAATGTGCTGATGATGGTATGGGCCTTGTGTCAGACGGGTCAAGCTTGAAGCGTACGGGCATGCTCTGGGCGGAGTCTGGGGTCTGCACACACGCACACGGCCCACCTGCATGCAGGCCATCACGAAGGCGCCAAAATGGCGCCAACGCGATTGTCTTCCGCCTGTGTCTCCCGTGCCCAATGACGGGTGGAAGTGGTACCGACGTGAACTTTAGCCGCCCGCTCGCAGATTTGCAGAACCATCCTGAAATCCCAGCACTCCCAGCAGCCGCCAGGCGCGGCGGTAGCGGGATGCGCTGCGCTGCGCTGCGCTGCGCGATATGCTACTGCCCGCCCACATTTCTCCTCACCTTCCACTTCGTCCGCCGACGCCTGCGCCTTCGCCTTCGCCTTTGCTTTGGCCGTTGCCTTCGCACGAACACACGTCTGGTGCCTCACATCGCTGGCCAGGATTTGCCGTCGCGTGCCCGCCGCCCAGAGGAATCCCGCTTGTTGCACGGCCGGCCAGCATCCAGCATCCAGCATCCAGCATCCCGCATCCCGCGCCGCAATCATTCCAACACCTCGTCCTGTCCTGCTCCACGTCGCCCGTCGCACCAGTATTGGCCTCCTGTCTCCTCGGCGGTCACGCTGAGCAACGCAGGTGCCCAGCAAACATCCCTCGTGAAGCAACAATTGCCACGGGCCAGTGTGTAAAGTCACTTGGCTGCGTTTAATAGCCGACATTAAGCGCCGCTCTCACGCACGCACGCACGCACGCACGCACGCACGCACGCACGACCGTGGGCAAAGCAAGCATTGCACTCGCAGCACTGTGTCCATGTAGGCTTGCAGTGACGACACTGGCATCAAGCACACAGCACACTCCTCCGACACCGCCATTGCTCATGTTCGATGCTGCAAACCCGCGCGACACCGCCCGATCGAGTGGGAGCAGTTGACGTGCGAGCTGATTCCCCGATGCGAGAAGAGCCCAGCGTGCTGAACGCGTCGACTTTGACTCGAGGTCGACCGCCTGCTCTGCCAACGCCATTTACCGAGACGTCAGCGAACGGCTTTACAGCTGTGAATGCCGACGTTCATCGGAACAATACCTCTTTTCGCCCTGAACACTCTACAGCACGTCTGGTCACATTGCCACCGGTCGAATACCGAAGTAATGGCATTTCAGAACAGCCGCATCCTCCAGCCGCGTATCAATCTCATGCTTGGCGCCCAACAGAAACTCGGCCTTCGACAGAACAGAATGCCGAGCCGTCTCTGGCCAGTCCCGAGTCGAACAAGCGCAAGCGAGCAGAATCTCCTCGTAGCCATCTCAGAGAAGACGTCCGAGATGGTGCGGCCTTCGGAACCACTCCCCAGTCGCCGAAACGACGAGTTACCACTCATAATAGTGGCATGCCATCACCGGGTCCGACCTACCCGGACGATCATGACCAAGAAGGCCTCAGAGATCCGCAGACTGGTAACTACGTGCGAGAACCATCGCCGGTCCACAGAGTCGAAGCCAGAACACCTCCGCCTCGACCTCGCCCGGAGGTCGCAGCCGCTCTGGCGCAGTCAGTCCAGCAGCAGTTCGGATCCGGACACGCAGCAAGCAGAAGCGACTCGCCTCCGGACGACCAGGATGATCGACAGGAATCACAACCTTCTGCCGGCGAGCAGGCGCAGAACGGCGACAACGATCAAAAAAAGGGACGCAAGCGCAACTTCAGCAATCGCACCAAGACCGGATGTCACACATGCCGCGCGCGTAAGAAGAAGTGTGACGAGACCAAGCCCACATGCAACAACTGCATGCGCGGTTCTTTCCAGTGCGGCGGCTATGGACCAAAGCCACCCGGAGGTACCAAGCTAACCACAGGGAGAGCTGTCGTGCCACTCCAAGCAAAGCATCAACACGAGTCCATCACCGTGCACCCAGCTTACTTTGATGGCCCATACCATGAAGCGCATCCGAGGCCATTGCCCCCCTTTCATGGCGAACGCTTCGCTCTACCCAGACCGGACGCTCAGGAGCCTCTGCCTCACCGCTACGGTGGGCCAATACCACCAATAGATTCACGGCCACCTCATGAGCGCGAAGCATGGCCTGCGAATCCACCCCGTTGGCACTCCGGTGCTGAACACCCAGCACATTCCATCCTCCACCAAAGGCTACCACCTGCTGACTACTCTGGGGTACCACCTCCACCACCTCCGCCGTTCGCACCACTTCCGCCTGCCCCTCCTGCGGCTGCCGATCCGTGGCTACCTCATCCTCACCCACCGCCGGCCAGCTGGACTCGACCACGAACGTCGGCTGCCACGGTCATCACTACTCATGAAAGTGTTTCGTCGTCTGGATCTGGTAGCGGAGGATCTCATCAAGGCCAAGTGATGCTTCCCGTGGGTAAAGATTTGTCGCAAGCGACGAGATACACGGCGCGAATGAACATGATGTTGGGACGAAAGTACAAACCGTTTATGGACGATACCCTGAGACGGGATCGTCAATCTTGCAGGCAGGCGGTGGAGTCCTGGAATGATTCATGCATTGTCAGTAGGAACATTGCACCAAGCGAACAGGAGCGCATGTTCAAAGCCATCCAAGATCCGTCGCACCGGTCTAACAGCCAGCAAAACACTTGGGATGGGCCCAGAGGGCGGTGTGGGCATCACACTTTCGTGGACTACCCTTTCAGTTGCGACTATGGATACAACATCATCTTAGGGGATTATGTCGTGGTCCAGAAGAACTGCTACATGCAAGATGCGAGCACGATTATCATTGGCAGTAGGAGCATTATCGGTCCTAATGTGAAGTTTTACTGCATGACGGCAAGTGTCGATGCGGAACAGCGACGCGGTCTAGAAGGGGAGTTCATGGCAGGTCCGATCAAGGTTGAGGAAGATGTATTCATTGGCGCAGACTGTGTCATCTTGCCCTTCCGGACAATTGGAAAGGGAGCGGTCGTTGGTGCCGGGTCTGTGGTTACTCGGGTGAGCATTGAATTGTACTGCGCGTCTCAACTACTTCCGCTAATGCTCTTGATAGGACGTGAAGCCATACACCGTAGTAGCGGGAAATCCCGCGAAGCCAGTACGCAAACGCAAGATCGAGTCTGGTCCAAATGCCGATCGACATGAAGATGACATCCAAGAGCAAAACGATGAAATGCTGAGGAAGCTCCGAAACAAGGAGCTGTTGCCTGGAGAATGGGATGGAAATGAATACAACCTCTTGAGAGCTCCGGCAACGGAACGAACATCGCGACTCGCGTCCGATCGCCAAAGCCACTGAAACCATCCACCATTGAGGAGGCCGACGAGTGTCGTCGACATTGGGTGATGCTGACCTCGGCCCGCGGGCCTCGCCGAGAGTAGAAGTCGGTGTGGAATGTGACACAACAGATGTGCAGGTCTGCAGACCGACCTCCCGACCGCACACCCGGTGCCTACCTTGATCAAAACCATTCGATGTCAGGGTGAGGTTCGGCAGCAGTCTTTGCCATGGGTTCCGGGAATATCTAGCGCGATGGTGACGAGATACGCGAAATATGTATATAACGACGACCAAAGCACACATGTACGACAATACGCGACCCTTGGCACGTTTCGCGACGCAAGAATAAATCCTTTCGTCTGCGGTTTCCTCTTGACGATGAGCATTGACGCACAGCAGGATGATGTGAGAAGCTCACCTTATTTGATGTTGCTACAGGAGAAGAAAAGCGGTGATGGTCAGCGTCAATGGTCAAGGCGAGGAGTGTTGATTGCTTCAGTCCCTGAGCAAGCTTTTGGTCAGCAGAGGCATTGCTAGCGTCCAAGCGGTGTGAAGAGAAGACCGGCATCAGCGACGGGCGTTCGTGAGGGTGGCATAGTCAATATTGATCTCGTAAAAGTGTATAGTCGAAGTGTATGTGTGTGAGGTAACATGGTCGCCGTCCGCAGTCGATCCAGCGTGGTCTATTCTTGGACGCCAAGCGCCAAGAATCCAGAACTTCCATCTTCGGATCTTCCGTTCAACGAGGGAAATTCGGGAAATTCCACGATTGGACTGCTTTCTCATCAAGTGCATTATCACGGAGGTATCATTCTTCCACGCAGCAAATAATACCGGATGTGAGAAGAGCAGGGTGTGTTCAGTCTCCCTCCACGCCGCACCAATATTGTCACCAAAAGTCAGCTGGCCTCTGTAGACTGTCTTGGCCGTACCGGCGTGGCCGAGTGGAATACGAGCGTGGCATCTTCCCAGTTGGGACTAGTCCCATCCAAAAGAGACATGTCAGTCTCGATTCAGCTAGTCTCAGGTTTTACTCAGACTCCATCGCCCCCGAAGGGGAATAGCGTGCCAAGGCAGTCACGATTCAGCCGTGACCATGACCTTGCTTCTCAGAATAGAGCGGCGCCATGATGATGCTTCGTATACTGTACCACAGCGCAAGTCGCTGGCGACAGCAAAATGCCGTCCTGGACAAGATGGTATAAGTACTCGTCTCCCCACCAGCCATAACACAGAGCATTCCACACACACAAGCACTTCAACACATTCCACAAGAACAGTCTCAACAACACAACAGATCTACAACAACCTTTCTTCTACACAACAACCAAACACAACCATCAAAATGCAGTTCACTACCATCGTCGCTCTCCTCGCCGCAGCTGGCTCCTCCCTCGCTGCTCCAGCGCCAGCTGCCGACAAATCCATGATGGCCGCTGGGTCCAGCTGGACCTTGCAGAACTTCAAGCGTACTTGCGGCGGCGGTGTCTGCACTTACGACTACAAGATCAACACCAACGACGGCTCCGCAGCAACTGCCTGTACCTACCAGGTTAACGGGAACCCAGCCACTCGCGCATCGTACAACAACGTCAAGTGCGGCGCCTTCACCATCAGCAGCAACTGGAGCGGCCAGTTCGGAGAGGGCAATGGCTTCCAGACTCTTGCCGTCGTCAAGGGCAAGCAGATCATTTACCCCGCTTACACTGACAAGCAGCTGGTCAGTGGCCAGGTCGTCAAGCCAGACCAGAGCTACACTCCTCAGAACTTGCCATAGATGGTTGGTGGTGCGTGCCCGAGACATGAGAAAGTTGTATATACTTGCATAGCGAAATGGCGGATGACATGGATGATAGAGCATAGTTTCAGCATGAATTTCATGAATTGTATTTCAAAAAAGATGCTCCTGTGTCCACTTACGATCGTTTACGCCGAGAGCCTTTTTTTTTTTTTTTTGAACAACACGATGACAACAGCGATGACCCTTCGTGGCAGACAGAGCTCACATGATTTTGAAGTGGTCGAGAGATGTTGTAACCTATCCTTCCTGGCCAACGATTTGACTATTGATAATGAATGCCAAGGACGATTTCTCCTTCGACGCTCAGGCCTCAGCCTCATTGCACACGTGCACAACGAAACACTTTTGAAATCGGTCCCTAGGACGGGCAGAATGGTCATCAAGAGGGCACGTATACCCACTGTAGATTTCAAGAGACAAGAGAGTCGGAAATGCCAGTCTCCCAGAAAAAAGGCTGGGGCTGCAGTAGGTTTGAGATCTCGAGGCGATTCGCACCACGTGGCAAGAACTCGTACACATCTCTCACATTCTCGGACTTCTCAGGTCAAATCTACTGCCTGTCTGTATCAGTCATCTATGCTATCAAGACACTCCTTGCTCTACTCATCCTCCATCTCAACATCTTCCTGCTCCTCCCCCTCCTCAACGCCACTCTCATTCCCAACCTCCAAATTCTCCTGCCTTAGTTCCTCAAGCTCCCCATTCAGATGAAAATCGCCATTGACATGATCATCTCCTTCCATCAGATGAGTAGGCTGCTCAGCCATAGCTTTACGCTCCGCAGAGATGTCTTCCGATAGTTTCTTGACATCGGCCACAATACCTTCGATGACTGCATCGAGCGAGCGGTCGGTGACATAGCCTTGTAGAATGTCGTCCTGTCTTCGTGCGTCGGCAATGAGAGGATCCAAGATCTCGGGGTCGGAAAAGCGGTAATCCCAGTCTGGTTCTGCGCATGCTGATCCGAGACACTCGCTTGGCCACACGAAACGTACATGCGCTCCTTCATTGTTGAGCTCTGAGTCGAGGAAGTAGCGGAGAGTTTGCCAGATGGCGCTTTGACGGAGTTTGGCTTGGCGCTCGTCGTCTGAGATCTTGGAAGATGAGAGCTTCATCTTGTTCCAATTGTCGTAGGTGTAAGCTCGCTTCCAAATGGTTTGGAGAAGCATCTCAAAGCGTGGAGATGGAAGTGAGGGTGCTGCAGCGTTGAGAGCTCTCAGCGCTTGGAAGAACTCTGAACCGCGAAAATTACCCTCGGCTGCATCGTTGATATTAACATCCATGAGCGTGAGAATGTCGATCAGCTGATCCACGGAAAGTGCAACATTGTCGAGGAGGAGGTCAAGACCACGTTCGAGGAGTCGACGAAGCGCGGGAAACTCATTGACTTTGTTGCCGTAGTTCTGGACACAAATCTGGAGCTCGGCCTCGCGGTCGATAGAAGCCATAATGTCGGGCCGAATATGCGCGTAGAGCTCTTCTTGGACTTGCACAACCGTCAGGTCGTCTTGCGTGGTCTTTGCCTTCTCTCCAGTGTCGCGCGAAAACCTCCTGAGTGCATTTGGTCCTTCTGCCTCTTCAGCGGCTAGTAAAGCAAGCTTAGACATGGAAAGTTCGACCTTCTTCGACCACAGCTTGGATTCTTGATCTTCCGCAGCCTGTCGTAGAACTGTTGCCGCATGCGCAAAATCGCGACTCTCCGTGACATCGTTGATCCAGCACAACTTTGCACGAGAAGGCTTTGCTCGAAGGTACTCCGTCAGCGGCTGCCCCCACTCAATCTGTGCTCTCACTAGCTTGGATCCGCAAGATGCACCAGAGAACAGCTTGTCGAAGAAGACCTCGGACCACTCTGCGCCATAGCGATTGAAGTACTGCCGTATTCTGGCTTGCAACTGTTTCTTCAAGCCCAGGTATTCGGATCGATCAATTTTCCGATCGTGCATCATTTCTTCGAGATACTGATCTTCCGCAATGACCATATCAGTGAGGGTGTTCATATCTCGATATTTCTCGGCTAGGCGCATTCCTTCAGCAGCTTGCCCGACGTCCGCCAGTTTACGCAATCGTTGATAACGATCGTCCTCAAACTCGAACTGAAGCTTCTTGCCGGTTTCTCGGTACCTAGGATCGCTGTGTTCCAGGTGCCAGTATATATCTTCCTGGTATTGAGTGCACCATACTTCTAGCAATTTAGGATTGAGATGGGCGACGTCACGTGCCAAGCGTTCAGTGTCCTCGTCCAGGTTTTCGGGTACATAGAACTTATTGGCGATCTCGCCGGATAGATTGGCGATATCGGCAGTGTTACGAACGAACCAAGAGGGAGACGTCCAAAACTGCTGCACGTCCGCGTATTCCTCTGGAGCAATGAGAATGCCGTCTTCAATCAGCTCCGATGGGATGCCATAAGCAGAGCAGTTGTCTGCACGAAATTTGAATGCTGTCCGTAGTGACATCAGGCAGATCTCGTTGGCTTGGAAGACAAGCTTGATAGAGTCAGCTGGATCGCGCTCGGTCTCGTCCAATTCGTTCTGCAAGAACACTTTCAGGTTTGAGAGGAGCGCTTCCAGTCGATGAAGTCCGCCAATGAAAAATTTCCTCACGCTGTCTTCGTTTGCTAGATCCTTCCGTTGGGCGAAAGATTCCGCCTTCTCGTCGAACCAAGAGCATAGCTCGTCCAGCAGCGTCGACCTTCGCTTCACTTGGCTGACTAAGTCGATATGTTCTTGGAATGCAATCCAGAGTTGCTGTCCAGCCGCGACACGCTCAGCGTCTGATAGCATCCGCCACATCGTACTTCTGGACATCGCCGGATGGGCTGTTCGTACGTGAGTCGCCAGTGCTTGCAAAGCTTTGGCCTTGGTGGCAAGGTGGTGCGGCATTGATGGCGGCGAAGGCGGAAGGAAGTGCGTGAATACTGTATCTGCACGCAAGATCTGGTCGCTGATTGACATGGCAGAGGTTTGCACATCGACCAGGTCATATCCGGACTCGTTCTGTTTGGTGAAGTCGATGATGTTGTCCGGCTGCAGTGCGCCATAGAATACGGCCTGCTCGATCTTGCTCTTGATGGAAATTCTGGTGAACTGGTCCACTTTGGTGGTGTCCACTGCTGTGATCCGGACCAGACCTGCGCCCTGAACGAAAGAAACTATACTAGCCTGGCCACCTTTCGGGTGCTCTTCAAAGACTTCCCGAATTGCCAAGCCCTTTGCAGAACGCAGCGCAACGGTCTCCTCGAAAGCGTCTGGCACTGCATACGAGGCATGTAGTTGTGCTTCGGGTGTGTTGGGCACAATGGTCTGAGTACCCATCAGAGTAGTCGCATCTTCGAATGTGACAAACGCTGTGTGACCTGGGGCGGGAATGACGAGTCGCGGCTTGCTGTTTGAGGTTGGAGTGTTGTAAGTCTCAATTCGAGAGATGCGCTCGACTCCCACTGAGCCATCGCCAGGCAGTAGCACTTCGACCAAGGAATAGCTGTGCATGCCAGCATGACCGATTCTGGCAAGGATGACTAAGAAAAGAGGATGGTCGGAATCGCCATGGTTTGCGAGTGCCAAACTAGCACCGGGCTTTGCGCTGATTGCAAAGTCCAGCGCGACTGCCTGTTCAGTTTGCCTCTGCAGCTCTGGTGGTACAACATGCCTCAAACCATTGACAAGCACTTCTCGGAAATCAATGCTTGCCTTGAATTCGGATTGCCCAGACCAGTCGAGGTCCCAAAGCAATAACTCGGCACGTTCGGTCAAACCGATGGCTTGCATGCGCCCGCGAATGATTGATGACCTTGTATGTACTGCCGTGAGATCTCGCCTGTGCGTGGCTTTGAGGAAGCCTGTGAAGCTTCCCAAGACTCCTCCCGATCCAGCTTCTGCGATCTTCAGCTGCTGGCTTGCTATCCTGGGCTTGCCTTGCCCATCGCGAAGAGTCAAATGCACCAGCTTTCCAGAGCTCAGTGTAGCAATGTAGCCTGCGTGCTCGGCGGAGACCAGACTTGCGACGGTCTCGTAGGACGAAAGCGGAATAGTGCCCTCTGCACCCGACGTGCGATCGTGAAATAGGCCCAGCGAGGCGGCGCGATCGATCGACTCATAGAAGATGACTTTGCCGCTCGTGGCGGACATCAGCAGCAGACCGTAGTCTGTGGTGCTGATACTATTGCTAACCAGCGCGCCAAACGGCAGAGGCTCGCCTGACCGAGATGGAAAAGGGATGTCGAAGGTACGCGCATCGCTGGCCACTACGTGTGACGAATAGTCCCATACTATCGCCTTATTCTGCGTTATAGCCAGCGCATAGTTGCCCTGTACGCTGCCTCTGCACTGCGACTCCGGCTTTCTGAGCTCTCGTGGCGTGCTGGGGAGCATCTTGATGGTATAGACTTCATTGTGGCACAAAGTTGTCGCGCCATCGCCGCGCAGGTGCGATCGCTTCACAGTACCCTTCTTGCTGGCCCTAATTGCTAGCGATGTCTCGCCGTCCATCAGTGGCGTGCTGGTGCTGCCGCCGCGCTCATGCCTAAGGAAGCCATTCGAGCAGACTCCATTCGCAGAGCCGTGCATGGCATCCGGAGTTGACTCGAGGATCTCTGACTCCTGGGAAGGCGCAATAGAGCCATTCTCGGTGGAGGTTCGCGGTGCGTATGTGTCTTCGGTGACCTTGCTGCGCTTTCGCCTGGGAGCCTGGGTTTTGAGGGTATCGTTGTCGCTTTGTCGCGGCCGTCTTCGGGGATTGCGCGCGGTCGACGATCGCGTCACGCGTTCTGTTGATGGCTCGGGGAGGGAAGAGTTTGACATGGCTGCCGATACGCCATGCGCCAAATTCCAGACAGAAAGAAATGGGAGGGTGTTGGAAGAAACATCGACGTCTCTGTTTACTATTGACCGTAGCTCCCTCACGCGATGTCGTGAAGTTTATTCGGCCTAACCCCGATCTCCGCGGCATGCCTTAGATCTCAGGCCCAGCTTTTCTCCTCGCACTGCAAGACACACACACACACACTCCTACCAGGAGACTTCTGACAGAGACGGGCAGATGATGACGAACATGGCGACAAGCTTTAGTGGATGTGATGTCGAAGGCATTGTCTTTCCTCACCAGTGACGAGCCTGACTGCTATCTAAGAATGGGCAATCGGATTCAAAAGCCCATTGATCACAGCATCCGGGTTCGTATACGAATTCTCATCATCCACAAACAACGGCCCGCAAGCCTCGAAGCCCATCATATCATCACTCAATCCCGGCTCATCAGGCAGGAGATCACCGCAATTGGTCAAAGTGCCATTGAAGCAGGACTATACATGTCAGTCAGTGATACATTCTTCCCCAGAAACATCTTGTCCTTACCAGATAAGGAGTCCACCCAACACTAAAACTTGTGCCCTCGTCCACAGCAAACTCATACGTGACATATAGTTGACTGAGCGCAGGAAATTGCCTTCCGTTCGTGGCATTGCTAACCCTCTCGAAGAAATCATCGAACTCCGGAGCAGCGGCCGAGTAGAAATGCGTGTCCGTGGCGAGAGATCGATTATTCGAATTCTCTGGCGTGGTGATCGGTAGCGAGTAAGTGCAGAACTCATCATCCGAACCTCCACATTCAAATTGGCTAGAGACGACTGTCGAACTGCCGAGGCGAGAAAACGTGTGAGCGATATGGAGATTGCAATCATCGTCAGCTGCGTAGCATGGTCCGATCAGCAATGTCGAGAATAGCAAGCCGAGCACTACCCATCCAATCTTTGGTGCTGATTTGGTTCGGAAGCCAAAAGATGTTTTCACTGATTTGGTCAGGTTCGAAGATGTGCCGCTTAAGCAAAAGGCGTCGGTGCGTGGTTCTATTGAGCCCGTGGAGTTCCCTGATACGCATCGAATCCAATCTCGGATTGTTCCTGTGTAGGCGCAATACGTCTCGCAGGAACTTGTTAGAATTTCGTCGCCATCACAGCATTGCTCGACTATCGTTCTGTTTGAGGAAAGACCACAGTATCGAGAGTCGGTTTGGTTTGCAATGATGTTGGTGCCGATGCCGCCGCCCCTCGTGCAGTTGAGAGCGCTGTACGACATTGTCGTGAGTTCACGGTCGTGATGCTCGCAGAGAGGTCTTGCGTTATGTGCTGAGTACTGCGGTCGGTCGGATCCCGAGCTGTGGTCACTCGGCCACACTTTTGGCGTTGAAAAAGAGATTGGCCTGCGGATCGTGGTTGTTGAAGACGATCTTGCGAAGGACTCTCCTTCTACACTCCAGGACAATCGGCAAGCTTTGTACAAAGTGTGTCAACCACGCCGCAGAGCTGCATTCGCAGTTCCAAGACTCTGTATCTGCACAGCCGCTCGAAATATGGTGGGTTGTACCCACACTGGCACACTCGTATCGGCAGGACAATTACCAGCAAGCCAATCGCGATGGGATCTGCATGAGTGAGATCACCTTGAATACGCCAAGACCATGCCAAGCATATGAGTCCATCCTGCGGAATCCTTTGACACCGGCGCGATGACGAGCGGCCCCAGAAATCGAGAACTGTCACATATAGTCCCACAAATGCGCTGTGTAGCTGAGTCAGAGCTGGATCCTCACATCCCAGCAACCTTGCTGTGGTTGGTTCCCTTACGTACAGGCAGCCTTCTGGAGCAATTTCGTCTCTACGCCGGTAGTGTGAGAAATAGTAAGGACGATGTTGTTGCTCTTCAGAGAGTGTTCAGCTCGACGGCAAAATCTCGACAGAATGCTTGTTTCGGGTCCACACTGCCAGCTTCTGCACTTTGGGGACGTCCACCTTGGCTCACATTGGCCAGAGCACTCATTCTCGCCGCAGCGAGCTTTGTGGTGTCGAATGAAAGACTCTGCATATCGAGCAGTCGGCGATAACGTGTGATCTCCT
Organism: Pseudocercospora musae; assembly: GCA_001578225.1. Lineage (NCBI taxonomy): Eukaryota > Fungi > Ascomycota > Dothideomycetes > Mycosphaerellales > Mycosphaerellaceae > Pseudocercospora > Pseudocercospora musae. The sequence continues at coordinate 41,233 of LFZO01000026.1, read as the reverse complement.
TCGACCAGTAATCGATGTCTTCGTCGGTGATGGACGATAAGAGCATTGAGAACATGAAACCTCCGGCCATCGCAAAGTTAATGCGAGAGATAGGCGACCACCAGAATGCTCTAAGTCTGGTGACTTGGAGATTTTCGAGAAGCTTTGAAATGGCAGTGATGACTTGCTTTGATTGCAAACGGATTTGTTGGCAAAGAGGCTCGTTCGGAGAAAGACAACGAAGAAGTGCTCGGTAGAGGACTACCTCGGCAGTGTAAAATGCGAGATACACAGTGCCTGCTCTGCGATTAGATTGAATGGCTTGGTGGATATGCTATTAACTTACCTGTAGGATCAAGGAACACATCGACGACATTCTGCAAGGCGACCAGATAGCGAGCATGAAAGTCGTTAAGCTGCTGCTCAAAATATGACTTCATATTTGCAACATCTCCTGCAGTGGCGCGAGCCATGTTATCAGCAGCTTTGAGCGTGTAAAATGTCGTCAGAATAGCAGACAGAATTTGAGACAGCGCAGCCATTGCGACGAACATGTGGGCGCATGTGCGTGGTAGACTGTCCTTTCCAACTGTCGATGACGGAATGTCTTCAATGCCCAGAGCTGCAACATTACTATCGTCTACATGGATGTATGACGGACGACCGAGTCCCAGGGCAGCCCATTTGTCAAATATATATAGAGCCCACCAAAGCCGTTTTCGGCGACTCTTGTCTGCCGCAGAAAGATCCCATTTGGAAGGGTCGACATTCAAGCCGGCATCATGACACATACCGACTAGCCCTCCGATCTCTGCATATAAACCAGGAGTTGTCGGTGCACGATGGATCTGGTTGTGTCGCTGCAGAAACAGTAGACCGGCCTCAATAGAGTCCAGCCTAGGTGTACGAGCTTCAATTGGCAGAGCCTGAAACACGAATGAATGGAGCGGTTGGTATGGCAACTCAGAAGCCGCCGAACAATAAGGCTTGGACAGGCTGTACATGGCGCCAAGCAGCGGCAGGTCGATCTTGTTGCCCTTCACGAATCTTGATGGGTCCAGAAGCGGGAACGAAGTATGCACAACTTCGAAGTATGTCGACAAGAGCTCATGATGTAGAGGGTATGCCGCATCAAGCAGACTACTCGGCGGATGGTGAGCAGGTCTGGCGTCCAGATGAGTGTCTGGAACGAGTGTGAATATCGAGGGTACCAGACCGTCACTGCGCACCCTCAAACAAGCCCAGTCACCACTCTTGTAGTAGTTGGATTTGTTGAAGTTGGAATGTCTGAGCACGTAAGGGTCTTGGTCGGCAGACAGACCAACGTACTGAGAGATCCATTCTCCAGAATTCTGCTCTTGGCTCACAGATGGAGTCAGAGGCGCCGTATTAGAATGGATCAATATCGGGCCAGCAGTTGTCTGGTCGCTCTCCCCGCTAGAGGTTGCTGTCGCCACTGCTGAGGCAGGTCGCCGTCGTCTTGGCGTTGGCCCTTGATCATATCGACAAGAAGTGTTCTGCATGCGGCACAGACTGCACGCATCGTCGCCACGCTCTCTGATACAGCAGACTTTCCGCCGTCTGCAAGCATCACATGGCCTCTCCTTCCTCGATTTGTACTTCCTACCGTGGTTTTGGTTGGGCAATGTAGCCTCCATCAGCGGGTGTCTCGTGATCCAGGACGCGGGTAAGACATGCCATCAACGGGCATGTCCAAGAACTTAGAAGGCATTTTGGCCGTCGCTGGCCGTCTTGATGTTTGTTGGAGGTGTGATCATGGATAGTAGTAGCACTGTTGATAAGGCTAAACCACTTCGGCCAGGATCGACCTAACTTGGCCGTCATCCCCCGTGGGCAAAGATAAGGGAGCTTGATCAAGGCAATGCGATGTACGAGCCGAGGATATCGCGTTGAAAGCTTCTTCCTGCAGTTTCAATCTTTGCCTTGCTGTTGTCGAGAAAATGCTGAACATAGATAGTGCTATTGCAAGCTTTCAAGACCGCAAACGAAGCAGGAAAGAGATTCTGGAGGCAGATTGCGGCTTGGCGGAGACACGATGTCGGAAAGGTTAAATTCGGACGCCGATGTCAACATCACCGACGCATATGAGCACCAGCTCGACCTTCCTGTACAACCACGCCTAATCACAAGAATGCAGTACGGTACCAACAGCTATCTAGCCGTCGTCTTAGAAGCAGAAAGCGAATTTGGACTTCGGCGACGCCGGGTTGACTTACGGGAAGCTGGCGGAGGTCAACGCTGCTGCCATCATGAACGCCACGCAAGCTTTTGCTCAGATGCGAATCGAGGAGAACTTGACCCTTCTTGATGGGCAATGGCGAGATACAAGTTATGGTATCGGCGGCGGACGAGTGCCCACCGATGCAAACGCTGCTTTGGCACCCGCAGCACTCCGATCAATTAAACGTACCTTTGAGCACCCTGCCGCCTCTTCCTGGAGAGCCCATGACGGCATGTGGTAGCCAGAATCTAGCAGCGTGTTGTACTAACAAACTGTGTCCAGGAAGAATGTGATATCCGTTAGCTGTGGTCGCTTGCTTTTCTAGCTGTGAAGAGAAATGCCAGATTACGATAGCTTGTGCGGTGTCAGGCTCTGTCAGCGAGGAGATGGGAAGTGAATGTCCTGAAATATGAAACAAGCTGATATGAAACAAGCTGACCCTTTTCTCGTCGTTTTTTGCCATGCATTCACATCCTTGGCGCTAACCAAATTTGGTAGTAAATTGGGCTAGCGTCTTGAGTTTCTCTCTCTTATCAGCTTCCGCGTTTCTTATCTCTGGGCAAACCCATGCTTCAATGCCATTTCGATCAATGCCATTGTTTTATCCATGTTGATGATGCTCTGAAATGCTGATATATTGATCAATATAGAGCTTGTCCAGCATTCCGAACTTCTGGCTCTTCTCTCTGCAGTGGCACGCTCCACAAGCACATGCTTTGATGCCACTGACTTCATACAGCACGAGCACAGGCATCGACCTTCTACGTTGATTGTGTAGTCTTTCCAGTAGCATTGTTGAACGTTGCCACACCGATACAACTTCGGCGATTGCGCTCCAAGGCCACTCCAAACCGCAAGTGTCCAAAAGTGAATAACCATACTGGATACCGTCGTGGGCACATACTTTGGAGCCAAGCCTACACACTGCAACCGCCTCAGCGAGACACCTCACAGCAATTTGAGCTAAGTCCCGGGAAGGTGGCACCATGCCAGTGACAGACGTGCTGAAGGCGTGGGATGCATGCGACAAAACCGACACGCTCTTCATTTTGGTTTGCACGGTCTTCTGTTGGCCTATTATTCCAGCTGTAGGTATGTCTCTACCAGATGCTATGATTACTAATGCCATATGACAGGTCGGTATCGCGTACTCCGGATACTCGTGGAAGCGTAACGGACTCACATCCTTCATGCCAGCAATCCTCACGATTGCAGTCTGTAGCGTACAATGGTTCGTCATAGGCTACACCTTGGCATATGGGGAGACTGGTGCTGTGTTTGGCGATCTGAGGAATGCTTTCCACATTGGAGTTCTGGCGGAGCCTGTTGGCACCATCCCGGCAATTTTATTCTCCGAATTCCAGCTTGTCTTTGAGGCGACTGTATGTGCTATTGCGGTTGGCGGGGCTTGTGAAAGAGGCAGGCTTTGGCCGCTGGTTCCTTTCATCTTTCTCTGGGGCACGCTCGTCTATTGTCCCCTTGCACACATGGTGTGGGGAGGCGGGTATCTTGGAGAAACCCTCGGCGTGCTGGATTTTGCTGGAGGTAAGTCCTGTCTAGCACGACTGGATCGGAGAATGACTGACTTACTCGTCATAGGCACACCTGTGCATGTCTGTTCCGGAGCGACAGCCAGCGCAATCAGCATCTATATGAGTTATCCGCTCTTCCGTTCCCGAAGGTCAAAAGCACGAACACCCTCGCACGTTGCGCTCCACAGACCAGGCAATTCTTACTCACAGATCTTGGCCATGATGATCATTTGGGGCTCCTGGTTGGCATTCGACGCAGGCACAACATTGAGTCTGACCTTCCAGTCCGTCATGGCTCTGTGCGTGACGAATCTCTGCGCGTCAGCAGGGGCTTTGACATGGGCCTGTATGACATTCGCAGAGACACGCAAATGGTCTCTCGATTCCACATTTATGGGCGCGATAGCAGGCCTTGTAATGATTACGCCTGCCGCAGGCTTCATCGACATGCCGACTTCCTTGCTCTTTGGCGTTGTAGGAGCTCTCGTCTGCCGCCAAGCTCTTCGGATCAAGTTCACTGGTTTTGCGAGGCGTTGGAAGTGGGTCGATAATGGCGATACTTTTGCGACTCATTGTGTAGGTGGCATTACAGCTACGATCTTCACTGGACTCTTTGCCCAGAAGGAAGTGGCTGCGTATGGAGGTGTAGAAGTGGAAGGCGGGGCTTTGTTCGACGGCAATTGGAGGCAAATCTGGGTGCAGATTGTTGAAGCATTGATCGGTCTGACGTGGGCATTCGTTGGGTCGTATGCGATCATTGCATTGATCGATTGTGTGCCGGGATGGGAGGTCCTGGCCACTGATAAGGAGGTTTTGGCTGGTCTTGACTACAGCCAGACTGAAGAGTCTATCTTCGCGGAGGAGACAGAAGAGGATAAGGAGTACTCTCCGATCCTGCCCTCACACATCGATGAGGCCTGATGATGATTGGGGGAGTAGCATTACATGTACAAGAGGTGGACTGGAATGATGATCTGGTATCCGGAACAACGTTCGACCGATGATTGGAGGCGCGGACTGACCGCAAGGAGCTATGGTGTTGCTCCCGGACCTTCATCCCTTTCTTCTCTTTGTGTACACACTACACCATCACTCTCCTCGGCAGCAGGCACAGGTTGCTCCCGATGGCCCAGATTGTCACAGTGTCTTCCAGCTCTTGGCGATACATGGTTTCACGAACCATTCCTATGCCAACATACTCCAGGCAATCGCACTTACACAGGCTGAATGGACCCGCTGCTTGATGGATTTTCGATACCTATATCATGGTAAGCGCGGAGGAAAGCTGCAGAATCCTACTTCTTCGAGTCCGCGCCATGCGGACAATCCTCAACGGGTAAGCAAGACGTTTGGCGTAGCAGTGTGTACATACTGACACGAGTTAGTAAGAATCTGTAAAGGTCATTGAACACTACTCACATCTCTGTATAGGCCTTGCATCTTCATCCTCAGGAATGCCTTGCTGTCGACCTCTGACTGGAACAAGAAGTCCCGGAATCTCTTGGCCACAGCACTCTTGGGACGCCGGTCGAAGAAGTTATCAATCTGGTCTCGCACCATCTGCCATGCTTGGCCCGGAGGCACACGAAGTCTGCGGATCAAATGATGCAAGTGGTTGTTGATCAAAGTGTGCTGGACGATACTCCAAGCTTCTTCCTCATTATCGGATACCACGAAGCTCCCGGGTAGCGCGGTCAACAGGTTGTAGCCTCGCTTACGCAGCGTTGGCATATGGCACTTGATGCCTCCGACATCTCTCGCAGCGAAGCCAACGATCTTCTGAGACTTTTTGTCAACCCGGACGAGCATATTCTGGCCATGGGCTTCGAGGCAGATGCCGCTGTTCAAAGCCGGCGAAAGAATTGATTCCACCAGCACGGAAGTGTATTCTGTCAGCCAGGCCATTTTCGCATTGGTGTTCTTAAGATCGAATGTCAGCGTAGCGTAGCATTCCGAATTGCCGTACGGACATTCCGCGAGAGCTGCACAGATTATCAAGCTCTGATTCAGGGACTCTGCTCGAGGCTCAAGGTCCTCGCGAAGAATGCACGAGATGTGCTTTGCTTGATCAAAGTCTGTCTGGGAACCTGTGATAGAAGCCACTTCGCTTGCGATCCATAAATCATCGGGGACTAGGTCTTTGAGCACCTCTGAAAGCTCTGGTCCAACACAAGCAGTCCAAGGAGTGATTGTCCGAAGCGCAGAGGTGATTGTACACGCTAGAGCAGTCTTGAGATGCCAGTGGAATCCATATCTGCTTGGGATGGTAACTGTGCGAATGGATGCTTGAGCTTCTGCTTCCAGCGCATCTAGGAGCAAAACGTAGGCAGAGGGAAAGTTATCTTGAATTGCTGGCCATTGTCTTGACAAGCAAGGCAAAACGATGTCATTGGGGCCGACGGCGGGCAGGTTGAAATTGGCCAGTAGTGGTTCCAGAAGTTTTCGGAATGGGCCCGAGATCTTCACTGCGGCTCTATCCACGGCAATAATCGACATGCTTGGGTGTAACAACGTCGGTGCCTCGGATGGCAGAATCTGGGCCAATGGCTTCTGGGCAACGCACGATCGATGCATAGGATGTGCAGGGTGGCCAGTCACCAATGCTTGCTCCCAGTCCAGAGCGCTGCTCGTGATCTGTGGTCTTGGTTGTTTCATCGCGCAACGAAACCAAGCCACCTGGTTTTGAGAGGCATTCGTGACTTGACTGAGGATCTGCTTCCAGGCGTCTTCGTCGAAAAGCTTCTCGTCGACATCGAACAGGGACCGGGCGGCAGTCAGGATGGTGGCAGGTTCTGTCTCCTTCACGAAGTCTGATGACGACGAAGCTCCAGATCGGACCAAGACTGGCATCTTGAAGTCTCCAGGGTGAAATCCATTGCTCCCTTTTGTGACTGCGAGATGGCTTTGCTCTGCGGTAGCGATCCATATGACTTGCTTTGGTGCTTGCGAGGCCTTTCGGGCAAGGAAAATGCCATTCACAGAAGGTGATATTGGACACTCACCATCGATCGCATCAACAAGCCGCTCGTTCAAGAGTGCTGCGATCACCCTGGAGGTCGTTTCGAACTGGGCCTGCTCGACCAAGGTCAGGTCGTAGTCCAGGTTTGCGCTCATAGCGAAGAAGAACGATAGGACTGGGAAACAGCAAGAAATGCTTCGGAGACGGATCAAGGCCAATTGTCGCCTCTCTCTACATTTGTACTTGGGCCAGAACAACATGCGCACTCAGCACCCTGAGAATAGTGCTCATCACCGGCACGGTACTTCAGAGGCCGTGCCTGGACCAGCCTTACCCTTGACACTTCTGATGGAACTCGGAGATTTTCCTACTCAGTCTGTTGCAAGTACAGATGGAAGCAGTATACCGAACCTCTGGACAGGGTGCAGTCCCACGCGGGCTTCACTTGCAGTCCATCAAGGTGAGACAAGAGCGGAATAAACAACCAGCGATCGATTCACAAGCTTGCCTTCGTTGGCACATGTTCCGGAGCAGCTGCTTCGCTGGTCACAATATGATCAGTTGCCTTGCTAACTGCTTTGAGCCGCCGGCAAGCATGTTAAACTCAATTTTAGCTTGGCTTCTATTCGCAATGGAACCCATGTTCAAATCCTGTCAGACCTGATATTCAGCATCCCTCGCGCGAAGTCGCCGTCCTAACCTCCATATCAGCAGAGGAAGAGGCCAGCCGATCACGACCGCGATCAACGCTAGCACAGAGTTGCCCCATCCATATTCTAGTGGAGCCTCGAACAGTTTTGGTCCAACCAGAGGAAGACCAAAGCCCACGAGAGAGCGGATCACAGTGACTCCGGACATGGCACTCGCTGCCTGAGCCTCGTAGACGTCCACCACGTACAAATTAGTGAACTGCAGGACAATAACGATGCCTGCTGCATAAGTGAAAACACCAAGGTCAGGCAGAATCGGGAACACTCGCGCCTGCGCTGTCCAGCCATACAGGAGTAGCCCTGAAGGGACCAACAGCGCTCCGATGATCAACGTTGGAGCTCTATACTCCGGGTGGCCTTCATGCTTCTCGTCCCCGGCTTTGAGTTTCTCGTATATTTTCTCATTGATCGGTCGAATGCCCAGACTTCCTGCCACGAAACCACAAGCGAGGGCGATGAAGTTGAGGCTTCCAAGGTCCTCCGGCTGGCTATAGTGGTGGCTCCAGACTGCGTGGAAAGATACGATTGCCAGGAATGTGAGACCATATGCAAATCCCGAATACAACGCGAGGAGCTGCATGGCCGCGTGAAGCTTCAAAATTTTCAATGGCCTCTTGAAACTCTCTTTGAGATCATTAGCGACCTTGCTTGCCAGTCTCGCATGTGAGCTTAGCGAGGTAGAAATGAAACCTGGCCTTGTCTCTCTGAGCAATAATAAACCGATCAGCTGCACAAACCCGCTGCAAATGGAGACCATCCAGAATGTCCACCGCCATGACAGATTCTTTGAGATGAAAGCTCCCATGATAGGCCCGATTGCTGGCCCCAGCTGTGCCGGAAGACTGTAGACAGAGATCATTCTGGTTCGTTCCTCTTTTGTCCAACAGTCGCGCAGGATGCCACCTCCCAGTGTCAATGCTCCGCAGCCTCCAATCCCGCTGAGCACCCTCAATGTGACCAAGGTTGCATTGTCCTTGGAAAATCCTGCTGCCAGATTGAAGATGACGAAAAACAAGTTGCTGATCTGTAGCAGTCGAATTTGTCCGAAGGCGTCCGCTAACGGAGTGATGATCAGTGGTCCGACTGTGTAACCTAGCAGGTAAGCTGAAAGCGGCAAAAGTTTGAGCACTTTGCTTCGAGTGCCGAATTCTACTGCTATGACTGTCAGAGCCGGCGATGGCGAAGATGCTGCCATCGAGGAGACAAGCTTGTACAAAGACACCAAGTAAGTCGTGTTTCGTTTGGCGGTGTACGTCCAAGATCGGGCGTCATCAGTAGTTTCCTCAGCCTGATGCTTCTTGGGCATTGCTGTAGTGGCCAGCTTCGGCGCGCACGAAGCATCAGTCTCAGTTGAGAAATCTCGATCGCTCTGCACGAGGGACTTGGTCGTCATGATCGCCATGATCGAAACGAAGTATGCTTTGATGAATGAGTCCTGGAAAGTTTAAAAAACAAATGTTCGAAGTTCGATTCTTTGGCCAAGCCTTTAACTGATCGGTCCTGCATGGGTCTGCTGTGAGTGTCGGACCAGTTCCTTTTCTGGGTGCAATCGCTACGAGGGCCTTTATGTAGCTCGAGCAGCCCGTTCTGACCTTTCGTCATTCGGCAGAGCGAACAAGTAACATTGAAGAGGAAGGACTTTGAACGATCCTGCACCGTAAATACAGGTCTTCTATTCTATGCCAACCAGATTTCTAGCAGCAGGTTCGCTACACACGTAAATCACTCGATGATTATTGGGGAAGCCATTAAACCGAGTGGCTGAGCATTTCGTGTACGCTCCCATGTTCTCGAAGAACAGCCAATCTCCAACTTGCACTTCCTGATCACAACGCCAATTCATATCAATGCAGTCAATGCCGTCGCATGTGGGTCCCCAAATCGAATACTTGACCTCAGTCTGCGACTTTGAATGGTTGGAATGCCGTCCTTTGCGAAAGAGTTTGGCTCTTGGTTTCTGGTGATCATAAATAATGCAAGACAAGTTCCCATATATGCCATCGTTGATGTAGACTCTATTGTCGTCAAAGCTGGTGCGGCGGGCAATCACATTGCAGGCCAGTGTGAAGGCGGTGCTTGTGAAGAATCTGCCCGGTTCAGCAATTACCTCGACATTTGGTGGGAAAAAGTGGTCCACTGCTTTCCCAAGCGCTATCGCAGTATAATCAAATGTTTCCGAGACGAAGCCGCCTCCGCCTGAGCGTGAGTCGAAGGTCAGTATTTGCAACTCCTCCAGGACATTGCTTCGGAGGACTCACAGTCAAGGACGTGCAGGTTCAGTCCAAGGTGTCTCGCTTGGTCAAACACAGTTCGGGCATCACGTACGGCTTGTACAAACGCTCTTGTGTCCGATGCTCCAGATCCACAATGAAAGGCAACGCCAACGACGTTGAGATCGAGACGTTTTGATAGTGCGAGCAGCTCTGCGCTCTGCTCAAGCCCAACTCCAAACTTTTGGCTCAGTCGACAGAGGCTCGCAGAGTCGTCTGTGTTAATTCGCAGTAAAAGCTCTGCCGCCGGAAAGGACCCTTGGATCTTATGCAGCTCTTCGGCGTTATCAAAAGTCATTTTTCGAACGCAATGTCGAGCAGAGAATCTCAGATGACTGATCGCTTTACATGGCTGTGCGTAGATGATCCGATCAGGGCTGACACCCATTTCGAGAATCTGCTGAATTTCCTGCTTACTCGCGCAATCGAATCCGGTCTCGAGCTCGTCGAAGAGACGTAGTACTACAGGATCAGGATTACATTTGACGGCAAAATATGGCTTGATGCGTGGTAGATGCCGTTTCCAACGTATATGTTGGCGGTAAACCTTGAGACGAAGTTAGAGAAGTAGTCCATCCCCAGAGTTTTGAGTACTACCTCTCCCAAATCAGCTACAAAGAAAGCCTCATCGTCTTCCTCTTTGCAAGCCAGGTGCCCAGAAGCTGCAATTTGCTGCTGCATAGCTGCTTCGACTGCCTCGTGAATTGCAGCGCTCCGAGTCAGACTACTCAATGTTGAGTGAGGGAGGAATCGCATCCTGGTATGAATGTGAGCTCTTCTTCGTCGCGAATGTCCTCGGTGAATCGTAGAGTATTGCGGAAGGAGCCATAAAGAGCGAACCAAAGTGAAGTTGGCCGGAAGATCGCTCAATGATACAGGTGTTTCAAATCAGCCTTTGCCAGTGTCACTACAACAGGTTTGCTTCGAACAGCCATAGTTGTGCGGGACGGCACTGGATGCAGAAATTGAGCGAGACCAGGGCCATTCTGATGGCGTGCGTTCCGTGTTGCACTGTGTTGGCTCTACAACAGGAGTGGCCAGCAGTTTTCTCAGAATAATTATTGCTTTAAGACTTCTTCAAGTGTTGTGATAGATAACTGGCAGTCCGCTGCTAGTCTCATGCTGTATCGACAGTAGCGTGGCCTTATTGCTCGCGATCCGGCATGAATCCGAGGTCGGCACTCTGATCCATGCTGTCATGCATGGAAGCTGGAGAGCAAATCGTGGGCTAGAGCGAACAAAAGAAGGGTAAATGCCCGCGGTGTGCTTGCATGAGGTTGGACACCAGCAATGTTATTTTGAATTTCTGCATATTGATCAGATAATCTTATCGCCGAAATCTAATCAGATCGTAAAATCATTCACTTACCTCGCACCGCACCACGCACGCACGGTCCTCACATCCCACACCTCCGCGTACAGCCGAGTTTTCCACTCTGCATACGGATCAGTACCTAGCTTCGGTAGTTGTCATGACCAAGCTCGGCGAAAAGATGAAAGCGATTGCTTGAGTTTTGTTGGGCTAGAAGCGACAGGGCTCGCCCGAGGGCACGAACAACGCGCCATGCGATCGGTATTGAAATCCCACGTGTGGCGGTCAAACCGTTGTTTTGAACAATTGCCGGCAAGGTTTCTGCCCCATTTTCGCACAACTTCCGACTGTATGCGTCGGCAAAGCATTCTTCCGAATTGGCTGTATCACGTCTATGATCTTACAAGCGTGACGGACAGCTGATTCTCGCATCATTTAAGCGGCCGCAAAAGAGAGAAGCGAGGAGAACAGATCCGTACTCATTCGTGCTTGAGCTGTTGTGATGTTCCCAAAGAATTGCGAGATGGGCTCTGTTGGCATCCGGAGCCCAGCATCGATGGTTGCGCCTGACATTGGATACACGCCGAATCTGGACAAGTATCTCGCTCGTGTGCAGCGCAGACAACAGACCGAGCACCTCGCCAAAGACTTGCCAGCTGGCTTTCCCGCACACTTGAGCTCAGATCTCGTATGGGACAACAGAATTGGCGAGACGTATGACTGGACCTACGAGCTCAATGAAGCTGAATTGCAAGAGATCGAAGATGCTCTCAAGCATTTCCAATGTCAGTGGCGATGCCCATTCTTGGTGAGTGGGAAGACTGACCTTCGTCACCAGCCCTTAGGAAGCCACTGGGCTTCATCAGCCAGGAAACATTTCCTCTGCCGATGCTGCATTCAACATTGCGGAGGATTTCCAGTGAGATACACAATGGTAGAGGTTTCAAAGTACTGCGAGGCCTGCCAGTCACCAGGCATACTCGCGAAGAAAATGTGATCATCTATGCGGGCGTCTCCTCGCATGTCGCAGATATTCGAGGCCGGCAGGACATCGAACATGAAGGAAAGCCAGCTGATGTTGTGCTGAATCATGTAAAGAATATGACGATGACCGTCGATGCTAGTAGGATCGGCGCTCCCGCATTTACCAATGAGAAACAGGTCAGCTCATGGAGCACAGACTTCTGACGACACGACCTCGCTGATCGGGGCGTATTGCAGGTGTTCCATACAGACGCCGGTGACTTGATCGCTCTCTTCTGCCTTGAGGAAGCAGAAGAAGGGGGAGAGAGCAAGCTTTCGAGTTCATGGATGGTGTACAACGAGCTGGCCAGGTAGCATGCTGCCACGTTGTCATGCTTTCGAACCACACTCTAATGCTGATCCAGATCCCGGCCAGACCTCATCAGGACTCTTGCCGAGCCGTGGCCATTTGAGAAGTATGTGCCATCGTACCAAGCTAATAGGCAATGTTGACGTCAAACTAGCTTCACGGGTAAAGGGAAGAAGTGTTCTGTACGCCCTTTGCTGCACTATATTCCGAAAACAGCAACCAGTCCTGAGAGAATGATCATCCAATACGCGCGAAGAGCCTTCACTGGGTACCTGAGTCTGCCTCGTTCCCCTGATATCCCGGCCCTGAGTGAAGGACAGGCGGAAGCTCTGGATGCTTTGCACTTCCTGTCAGAAAAGCACAGAATTCTCCTTGACTTCAAGCAGGGCGATATCCAGTATATAAACAACCTCAGCATCTTTCATGCTCGCGAGGGATTTACCGACACTCTTGAGAAGCAGTAAGACCGCTGCTGTCTTCGCACTTGACTAGGCTGATTGTTATCATAGGAGACACTTGATTCGGCTCTGGCTGCGTGACTCAGAGTATGCATGGCCAACACCAGAAGCTCTGAAGTCCAGATGGGACTTTGTATACACCGGAGTCACGCCAGAAAATTCCGTCTTCCCTCTTGAGCCTTTCATCCGGGATGGAGGAGCGAATGGGGCCATCTCGAAAGCCGAAGACACCAAGAGCACTGTATCGAAGGAGTAGTCGCGTGTATGCGATCGTGGCAGAGGCAGTGAGATGCCCTGCTTTTCAATCATATCCATCGGGACCTCGTGCCTGGAATCACGGCCTTCAGCTTGCAATGATCGAAGGCTTGAGTAGAGCACGTTGGATAGGGTCAAAGAGGTAGATGGTGATACTTGATCGCGCAGTCCTAGAGATTAAGCGTTGATTGTGGTCATATGTGGAGGTGGAAAGACAGTCCAGGCGCGTCGAGGATGAAGTTGATGAACCTACACGTGTTCTGTTTTTCCTGACTCGGGTATCGCCTCGGCAAAAGTAGAGTAGCCAATTATATTTTTCTCCACCATATTCTAACACCGATAGACTGCAGACCTTGAGAATTCACATACCAGTTCTCATGTGCAAAGCCAAGAAACCCACTCCAATAAGATGAGAAAAGAGGCCGCATGTCCCAGGCGTCCAGTGCTCAATCGTGCGCTGAATAGGAGCCTGCTATCTAACTTTAAAAAGCCACCTCCGCCAACATTTTCACTGCAGCTCACAAAGAACAACCAGAACCCAGCAGTCATGCGTGCAGACGAGGGCCCGACAATCACAGTAACACGGAAAGAAGATCTGAATATCAATCTTGACCTGCCGAGTCGTCTGGCAGTCAAGCTGTCACTCATGCAGCTCTGGGGCCTGGGCCTCGCGCGGAGATCTGCTGTAACGTCAGTAAGGCTGTGAACCTTGTTCTCTTTTCCTCAAGCCATGTCTGCATTCGAACTCGACCTTGACTACTTGTGGATGTGTACATCTTCCTTCCAATACCTGCCGCTGCAGCCACGCGACAAAGCTGAACTGGGCCCGAAAGCATTGGCCGGATAGCAACACCGCCCAGGCGAGGCCCTGCTGTTCGACTACCACCATTTGCCATATCTCTTCCTAGCTGTTTTTTTGGCGCCGTAGACGTCGAATCCTCGATCTCAAGCGCTTCAGCTTCACAGAAAAGATCTCGCAAAATGCTGTTCACCGTTCTTCTCAGCTGCTTGTTTACTCCCTTGCTTTCACGTGCGCAAAACGATGGCAATGCAATCGTCTTCGTGGAGAATGAGATTGCTGTCCATTTGGTGACCGTTGGACTGGAAGGACATGTTTTCGCTCCGGACGCAATCATAGCGAATCCTGGCGACAAGCTTATGTTCCAGTTCTACACCGGCAACCACAGCGCAATACAATCTGAATATGGCTGGCCCTGTGTTCCAACAGAAGCTATAGACGGCACCGATGGCTTCTACTCTGGTCCGCAAGAGAGTGCGACCGACGACACTGTGAATACTGTCTCTGCCCAGCTTGTTCAACATTTGCTGACCGTTCGCACAGCCTACCGTATGGAACTACACGGTCACGCATACTGGACCCGTCTTCTTTTACTGCGGCGCACCGGGTTCTTGCGTCAACTATGGCATGCTGGGCGTCATCAATCCCGATAGCAGCGTGAACCTCACGGCTCAGCAAGAGCTCGCAAAAGAAGCACGTTATGTGCTCTATCCCGATCAGACGATGGACGCAGAAGCAAGAGCCTCGATATCTGCCCTGGCAGACACTGTACTGGATAGACCAACAGCATCTAGCACTTCCACAACCTCGGCAACACCCACTGCCCAGACTTCGGCACCTGCTGCAACCGCCAGTGCTGCAAGTCATTCCAAACATGGCCTGTCCACTGGCGCTATCGCGGGAATCGCTGTTGGTGGTGCGGCTGTGCTCGTCATTATAGGGGCATCGATCTTTTACTTTGGTCGAACAAGAGGTCAGATCAAGGCGCTGCAGGTATGTTCGACCCACAAAAATATCAGTTTCCATGCCACATGAGAGGTATGTCGCTAATCGACATGCAGGATACGGTTCACCAACGACACGAAAGCCACGCACCACCGGAGATGACAGTAGACGGCATCACATACGTTCCGCGAGACTCCCGATATCTGAGCGGAAAACCTAGCTTTGTTCCCAGATATGGATCGCCAGATCTTCGGTCAAAGTCGCCCGAGTCGTCGATGTACGGCGCAGTGATGGATCCTGCCGTAAATGGTTCGCAGACTCCAGGGCAACAATATCAACCAAGGTATGAGAATCGATGAGCTACCTCGCACATATATATCACTGACCATGCCTAGATATTCTGGTGCATCACCACCAGCTCAAGAATTCGGATTTTACGCTCCGACTCCTCGACACGAAATGCCGGTCACTGCTACACCAGCACGTCCAGAGACGCCGCTGCAACCTGTCGACATCGAACGCATAGGTGGTATGCGCGATCGACAAGATAGAATATAGCGTATAAGAGGGTGTGAGGAGGAGCTACTCGATATATGTATACCCACGACCTGACGAAGATAAGTGAACGGCTAGCGTACAAACAGGTAGAAAAGACATGATTGAAAACAAGTTCTACACGCATGCATCGTGCACGACCATCCTCATGGCAATAGCATTTCACATAGCAGAAAGTGATCAACTACAGCGACATCGGTACGAAAGCCGCGAAAATCCAGTCTCCGTCAGATCATGTTGGACACAGCCGTATGTCGTTGTTCTTACCAGTGCAATCTTCTCATGTCTACGAGAAGCATCGCTCAAACCATGACAAGATGAGCCCTCGCTTCATGCCTGGAGATCTTCCGCTCCGTTGAATTGGGCTGCCGATATATTAGCAATGGTGGAGAAATGTGTGCCAGAATGCACGAAAGAAAAGTTGATCGATGGGGTTTGAGCTTCGAACGCTCCATTGCCCGACGTCATGTCGCTCGCTGAATAAATATATAAACAGAATCGTAGGTGTGCTTAGGCCGTCATGAGAAAGTCAGCTTCGTTGATGCGAGGCAGGTTTGAGCACTTCAAACGCGCTGTTCGCAAGTATAACGCCGTCCACGAATAGTACATTCTTGTTCATCCATGCTGATGCAAGCAGCAAGTACCAGCTTAAGCTGCGAGGCCCTTCTTCTGCCCCATCACGTCATCAACCATATCGTTCCAAATCTGTTTCATGATGCTGGCTTGCTGCTCAACCGGAACTGCCATCTTTCGCAAGTTGGCGCTCACACGATCAGCCATCGCGTGGAAGTCAATGTTCATGGCGTGGCCATCAGTGGCTTCGGAGAAAGGCATGTAGACGGCATCGGCGGACATGGTGTTGATCTGTGGTTTCATGACGACAGTCTCGACTTCAGGGCTGAATGCAGTATGTTTGGAGGTGCGGCTATCGAGAGTCGGGATGATGGGGACGCGGACTTGGGAATAGACATCAATGTTGTCTGGTGACACAACATCCGGAAGGTAGGCGAAATCGATGGTGGAGGAATCATTGTTGGCCTTCAACGAACGAGAAGTGTTGAAGTGACGAACAGCTGGCTTTGAGGTCGACTCTTGCTCGACGGTCGGACGCTCAGCCTTGCTGATAGCAGTGCTGAACGCACGAGAGTGAGCAAGCTCATCGGCATTGAGACGAGCGATCAGCTGGATTTGCCGTGAGCATACCGTCGTGACCCGAGGAAAGCACATTTCCCGACTTACATCGCTCTTGGCACCGGATGCATTGATCTTACGTGTCTTGCATTCTGCTCGGAGAGCAGCAATGTCACGAGGGAGGTTGAGTACTGGACGCTCCTTGTGGAGAAGGGGTGAAGCATAGGTCGCTGGTCCAGTCATGTGAAGATGGCGAAGCTGTTGGCTGCCACGAGACAGGTTGCGAAGGGCAATAAACTGCGTGGCTCTTGGTGCTGCCATGGCGTGGAGGGAGTAGTGGGGTGAAGAAGCGGATGTTCTTGAGCTATTGTCTTCCGTTACCAAAGGCAAGGCTTCGAGAAGGCAGGCACGACCAGTGCAAATAGTGGTATGTAGCGAGGGTGGTAGGGAAGTGAAGCTCGAAGACAGTGATGATGGGAAAAGGTTGGAGGTGTCAGCAAGCTACAGCTTCTCTGAAAACCGGATCGGCTACCGCTCCCGGGAAACCAGCCGCATCGCATACTCCATTACTCCCCGAGGCGAGGCGCTTGACGGCAGCACTTGTGTGAGAGCAAGAAACGGGCGGTGTACGTCGTGCGTGCAGTGGGAACAGCGATAGACATGTCACGTGAGAGCCGATGCATGAACAGACTTTCCGCTACCCCGCAAAACAAGCATTCAAGCAGTGCCACGAGTGCCCCGACTCTCTCCGCTTGGCTCAACGGGCACCGTGCCCTTCGCTTAGCTCGCTTAGCCTTCCCCGTCCCCGTCCCGCGCCCTGGCCTGGGTGAGATGGAGCTAAAATAGTGCCACTGCCGGAGTCCGATATCTCAGCAGGCAGCGCACGGTCGTCGGCGCATTTCGAGAATGCGATAACGACGGCGACGACGAGACACAGCCTCAGATACAGCTTCGTTATTGGAGGCAGATAGATGAGCTCCGGCGCTGTGGTGGTTGACCGTTGACAGTGGATATTGAATGCGAAAGCGCCAAGAGTCCAAGACCACTGCACGTGACTCTCCACTTCAATCTCGACTTCACCTCTGCCTTTCCATCTTGTTCGTGCATTCTTCTTGCCTAGCTCGGCCGAATCACCTCCCAGCATGCCTTCTTTGCCCTTGGCGAGCAGGAAAGTCTTGCAGAAAGACCGCTCATCTAACATTGGACCCAGCGGCATGTTCCGCCGCATGTTGGCAGCGTAAAAGTCACTCATTCTGAAGGTGAAGCTCGCACATCTGATATCTGCCTCGCAGACACGCAATGCATAATGCATTCGAGCTGATGTTATGCTGCACCGGCTTTGGAATGACTTTGGTTCGCAGAGACATGACTGCTGCGAAGCCATGCGCCCTTCGTCTGCTCTGAATTGACGTCCGCTTCCCAACAGCACTGACTTCATCATGCAGCTAACCTCAGACTTCACAGCATCTCGCGGCAATCACGCTCGCGGCAATCACGCAGCAAACGCTGATGCTTCGAAACATGGCAACGTCATTCCGCTCAAACGGCACAAGATGCGAAATTCTCGCCAAACGCCACAATTCCGACGAAATTCAACCTCAATTTGTTCATCAATCACTGTTTTCACCATCGCTCAACTTCACCTACAACAACCTCGAGCAGTATCCACTGCAGTACTTGAAAGTATTCGAACATGGGAGGCACTTCTGTTGACGCCAATGGCGTGGACGAAGTGACCGACATGATGGCATCAGCCTCGCTTGATCATCTCCAGAGCGAAGAGTACCGCCGCATTCTGGATATGGTTGATCGCCTACGGACCTGCGGCCTCGACTCCATACTCCCCTTGCCACAGCTCGTTGTCTGCGGAGACCAGTCTGCCGGCAAGTCATCCGTCCTCGAGGCTATCACTGAAGTTCCTTTCCCACGCAAGGAGAACCTCTGTACACGTTTCGCCACTGAGATCGTTCTTCGCCGCGACACACGCGAGACCATTCACACCGAGATCAAGCCAGATCCGGCGCGTACAGATGCTGAGAGAGCAAAGCTGTCCGACTTCAAGGAAACCATCACGGACTTGAACGAGCTCCCAGATCTGATCGAGAAGGCTACTGATTTGATGGGCCTGAACGAGACATCGGCCGCAGACCAGTCTTCCACCATAGCTTTTTCTCGTGACGTGCTGAGCGTTGAGATCTCCGGTCCTGGGCGCCCACAACTCACTCTTGTCGACCTGCCTGGCCTCATCCTCTCTGCAAACAAGGAACAAAGTGAGGCCGATGTAAAGCTCATCCATTCACTGGTCGGGGACTATATTGCAAAGAAGCGCACTATCATGCTCGCAGTCATCTCCGCCAAGAATGACTTCGCCAATCAAGGAATCCTCAACAAGTGCAAGGAAGTGGATGCAGGTGGCCAGCGAACTCTTGGTATCATCACCAAGCCCGACTATCTACGTGCTGGTTCTGCGAACGAAGCAACATGGATCAATCTGGCTCAGAACAACAACATCTACTTCGAATTGGGTTGGCACATGCTCAAGAATCGCGCAGAGGACGAAATGGACTCCACTTTCGAAACACGCAATGCCTCTGAGCGCGCCTTCTTCAGCAGCGGACAGTACCAAGATCTCCCGGAGACCGACAAAGGCATTTCTGCTCTACGTTCAAAGCTGTCAAAGCTGCTTTTCAAGCATCTTAAGAAGGAGCTGCCAAACCTTCAAGCCGAAGTCAATGCTAAGCATTCTAAGACCGTGGACGCGCTGGAGCAGCTGGGAGAGAAGCGCTCGAACGTAGCCGAGCAGAAGCGCTTTCTTATGGGTGTTGCCACAGCATACCAGACTATTGTCTCAAACGCTGTTGATGGGCACTACGAGACCCCGTTCTTCGGCTCCATCAATACCGAGAAGGGCTTCGAAGATGCTCATAACATGCGTCGACTACGTGCTGCCGTACAGCAGCTGAACTTGCAATTTGCGAGTCAGATGCGTCAGTACGGCCACAAGTTCAGAGTCTGGGCGACCAGGGATGCTGCGGGCACCAATTCGGAGCATGATCTTCCAGAGCCGGCGATAGATGAGGACTACTCCGCTGCGGAGAGGCTTCAAAAAGTTCTTACCCGCGCAGAAGCTGTCGAGTGGGTGAAGCAGATTCTCATCCGTACTCGTGGTCGCGAGCTGGCCGGTATTTTCAATCCACTGCTCATGTCTCAGCTCTTCTGGGAGCAATCCGAGCACTGGGAACAACTGGCATCTGAGCACATCGATCGCATCAGTGCACTCTGCTGTGCCTTCGTCAAGGTAGCCATCGACGACGTCGTCTTCACTGATGTCTCTGTCAAGCTGCAGGCCTTGAGGCTGGACGAGGCAATGAGACAGCGCCGTATGGCTGCACTCGCAGAGCTCCGTCAGCTCATCGCCGACAAGCAGCGTCCACCGATTACTTATGACCCGTGCTACACTGCCACCGTTCACGAGGCTCGTAGCCAAAAGACCACAGCGAAGATTCAGACTTTGATGGATCAAGCCAAGGTCGAGGTCAACAGTGAAGACAAAAAGAAGCAGACTCTCATCAACGCGCGGCTCCTCTCGAACCAGCTCAAGGAGCTCATCGAGCCGGACATGGACAAGACGTCGGCAGAGGACGCTCTTGATAGCCAGCTTGCGTACTACAAGGTATTTTCCGTCCTTCTCCAGCCACATCCCCCCACTTGCTAACAAATCTTCCAGGACCGTGTCCGTTACTTCATCACGGCTGTCACTGACCAAGTCATCGAGCGTCATCTGCTCCACAACCTCGCCCAAGAGACTGTTTCTCCCCTCATCATTAATGACATGGCTGACAAGGAGATCGAGTACATTGCCGCCGAAGCCGAAGAGGTCACTCACAAGCGTGCTCATCTCGAGAGCCACAAAGGCATCCTTGAGAGTGGCCAAGAGGCTTTCCGTGAGGCTATTGGTTCGTACAAGTGATTGAATTGTTGGCCTAAGTGTAGAGGACGAACTCTGTACGCCTTTGTTGTACGTTGGGATGGAAGAGATTGTGACGTCGAATTAGAATGTTGGAAGCACAGGAGAAACTAGCTATACGGGTGGTAGAATTCCTACTCTGTCGCTCCACCGCTCTGAAACTACCGCATTCCAATACTCTCGTGGCTCACACTGGCGAGCACAGATTTCCCAAGACGAAGAAAAGGCATCATTAGTCTCTAAAAAAACCCCCCCCCCCCAAGCAAATGTTGCTTTAACTGCTCCTCATCCGAAAAAAATCGTCCGTCGCTCCCCCCAAAAAACTCCCTGCCAGCCCTCCTTTCTCGCATCTCACGAAACATAACTATTCCCCGTCAACGCCCCAATAACCTTCCCACTGCCCCTCGCAGCTTTCATCTCAGCATACAAAGCTGGATTCACACCTTTCCTCTCCAACTTCTTGATCTGCTTCTCACTCAACCCACTCGTATCATAATCACTCGAATGCCATTTCCCATACGCACCGCCACTTCCATCCTCTGACACGGTATGATGACTACGAGTATCTTCTCCTCCTCCTCCTTCTTCTTCAAAACTCCAAGCTCGTTCCGACGTAACTTGCACCGAAGTTCGTTTCAGGATAGATTTCAACGGCAAAGGGGTCGTGCTTGATGCTGATGAGGAGGAGGTTTGTGCTCTCTTCTCTTCTGAACTGTCGTTTGATGTCGTACTACTGTTGTTATTATTCCTTGCTGCTGCTATGGTACTTGCACTGCTACCTCCAGGGTGTCTTTGATCTTCTGTTCGCAGGAGAGCTGAGCCCTTGCGAGGTTTCAGGAAAGCTTCGGTTCGAGATATGATTGGTGAAGAGCCTCCGCCTGCTGTGTGATGATTGTTAGGTTTATTTGAGTCTGAGGGCTCGAGATCGAAGGTTTCTACTGAGAAGCGAGCTTGGGTTGGGGGAGGTGGTGGTGAGGTTGAGAAGCGTGGTTCTCGAGGTAAAGGGTTATCTTCTTCAGCGAGAGGAGAGAATCTTGGTTCGGAGGGCATGGGTGGATCGCCTGTGTTTCGATCTCGGTGTATTGAGCCATCTGTCTCTGTTTCTGTGTCGTCGTCGTCTTCTTGTTCGTAGTATGCGTTCACGGACTTTACGTTGGTGTCACCTTCCTGGTACGTTTTCCCTGAAGACGTCTTGTAGATTCTGGGCCGAGAGAAGTTCGTGACAGCGGGTTTGGGTCTCAGCTGCTGTGTCTTCCTGACCATTGAATCCGGACTCTCGGCGCCCAGAGTCGGCGAGTCCGCTGCTGCTGCTGCCGCCGATGAGGCCATTGGCAGATCCGAGAAAATTGTCTGACTAGTTCTTGCAGGGCGATGAGGTTGTCAACCAGCACCAGGGTACCTACACCTCGCGATCTCTAGAATCTTTCAAGCAGGGTGTCGATGTGGCATGGGTTCCGCGGAAGACAACGACAACATCCCACCCCGGGATTTGTGTTCGCAGCGATCATTCAATAGCTTCCATTCCTTGCAGGGGCCGGCCAGGTTGACGTCTGCCTGTGTCTCTCCAGAAAGATCAACATGCTCCGGTCACAAGCCACTCACGTCCTAATTCTTTAGCGAACGTATCGGCATCGTGAAAAGCAGAAGCCGTGCCTGAACCTTGATTGCGAAAAGCACAACTCTATATCAATCTTGCTCAATCGATCTACAATTGCTTCATCCCAGGGTCTGGAAATCGTCGGAATCCGTATAGAGAAATTGCCCAAATGCCGGATCGTCGCTGTTTGATGGAGCTCGGCAGTTGCGAATGGAAACATTTCAAATGCCGCTGTAAGCAGAACAGACCTCGTTGTCAACAATGCATAGATATCTACGCTGTAATCTCGGCCGACCGCCTCTCAGGCTCTCAGGTCGGTCTTCACAGCGGCATACAGTACGTACACATTATTTCCAGTGGCGTGAGCAGTTTCTTATCCGAAGTATCCACATGGCATCACGCTGCACATATGGAAAAGACGGATGAAAGTGAACAAGGCTACAAGCATACACAAGCAACGCTTGGCACTTTCCAAGCACGAGGAAACACTTCGGTAGTCTGGCATCGGATGAAAAGATGCTGTCTTCGACCGATCCTTGCAGGTCGTGCTTGTTCATCGCGAGAGCGCAGCAAGATATGGGCATCTTGAGAATAGGTATGTATGCACTTCAAAGCAAAATGGCAAGGAAAAGCATAAAACTCCTAGCTATACTACTATGGTTGAAACATTGGACGCGTTCATCGTTCCTTTGCACAGTGATCGCTCAGATGCGTCGTGCCGTCGATATGATTCGTGCTTCGGTCTCCTGTTTACATGAACTATCGTTCGCAGCGTTTTCCCGTCGTTTAGTAACAATCCATTTGAATAACTTTGATCTGCATAAGCTATGCGCGAGCGAGCGATTAACGTGGTTGCATTGTGCCGGCAGAACGGGTTGATATCGGGAGCATACATGACTCGACTGGTGCACGTCGTGCAGCTTCCGAACCGCTATCCAGGCCAGTGTGAGAGGAGCGAGGAGAATAATGCGACGCGAGGTACAGATTAGAGTCGTGAAAGTTCTTTGTTCGTTTGATGGCGCGAAATAATCCGCAGCGCAAGCTAGGCATTTCCATGAGGCCGTCTTGAAATGTGAGGGGGCCTACTCTAGATACCTCCCCATCGCGCCACCATCCGCAGCAGCATATATATGTACACACTATTCGAATGGTGAAAGTAATGCAGTTCTTCGTCGTCATCAACTTTGGTCCTGATGGAGTGATCGTCCATCTTATGCATATATCCATCATGCCATCCATCATGTTCCCATCATAAGCTTCCTGAAATTCACTGAGCCTCAACGCCAGAAGTCTAGATTGGTGTGCCATGTCTTGATGGCGAACGCAGACCGGAACACTAAAGCATTTTCATCTCGAAAGCAGAAAGAGTCATTCCAACTCTTGGGAGATTCACATCGGTCAGACCAGACCGAGGTCCAGGTCCGCAATCACAGGAGTGACCGCTTTGATCCCCGGAATTTGCGCCGAAGCAATGCAGGTCCTACGCTGAACGAAAATCGTTCCTCGTTGGGTCCGGACGTATGGGAAAAGTTTCGTGCTGCGTCGTTTTGGTGGTACACGGTATGCGGCTCTGGCAGTCAATCGCTAGAGAAGTTGAAATTTGACAACGCCGTCTGCAGTACGAATTATTCCTCTTCCGTCTTGAGCCCACCATGACTTTTCTTCTTGCCGACCTTCATCCCGCTTAGTCGACCGAGCTTCTTCCACATTCCGGAGTCACGCTTTGGACTTTGCGCACCGCTCATAGGCGGACTCGTTGGCGGGGTCATGGGACTGTCGTTCGTAGGGCTGCTAGTGCTACCGCTATCATCTGTCATGCCCTGACCATTTGCGGATCCGGACAGCGTGGTATCCGAGCCTTCGGGTATTGCCGATCCGGTCAATGGCGCTGCAGGTGAAGATGTGGTTGGTGTTAGCTTGACTGAGAATCGGGTCCGATGCGAAGGCGCGGTCAGAGGTGGTGGTGCGGATTGTCGAAAGCGAGCGGAAGGCGAGTAAGAGGGCGCGTGAGGCTCGACTGACGATATAGGCGGTGAGCCGCGACCGTGTCGTGATCGTCTGGAGTGGAGGTTCCGATCCTCGTATGTTCTAGAGGAGAGCATAGACTGGTTGTCGTCAAATGTGTCGTACGGACATGAGTGCATCGTCGGGTGTGCTGTCTGGGGATAGACGCTGTTCAAGAAGGGTACCAGAACAGACTCCTCCATCAGTTCATAGATCTTGGCAACAGCCGGGTCCAACGTCTCTGGAGCAGGAGGCATCTCCGCAGGTTTACGTCCTAAGATCGGATCGCGCACATCTGAAGGCAGATTCACCTCACGCGAGCCATTCGGCTGAATGTAGGCCTCTACCAGGCGCTGCCATAGGGCTTGCACGTACTCGCGATCCTTCGCAGGCGGCATGCCGTTTTCTTGCGCCCTTGACATCATTTTCGCATAGTGCTTCTTGTATCTGCCAGCATCCATGGTAAACTCTAGCGTCTCCAGGCAGTGGTTGTTGGAAAGATATGCCATGAACGCGGCGAGCGTCCATGGCGGCGGTGAAGTGTTTGCTAGAATCTCGCGTAGGTTCGGTCTTCGCGGGCAGAATGGGCCTTGAGCACCCATGCTAGGTATTGCTACTGACAGAGGCCGCGAAGACGGTGCATAGTCCTCATTCGACATGGTTTCCTCGTCGTCGGCGTCACAGTCGGAGGTGAAGGCCGAGGGAGTGTTGAGAGAGGAGCAGGTGCTGGTAGACGAGCTGGTGGAAGAGGTGGTCGAGGTGAAGTGTGACGGCGAGGATTTCCGCACGACCATAACGTTGCGAAATATGCCTTTTCTTCTGCTCCCAGTGCCCGGAGCGGCCTCGCGAGACCGCAGTCCAGCAGTCAGACAGAAGCCTTGCCGCAAGGGCGACTGTATCGACGCCAGTTTGACTTTGCAGGTGAGACGGTACCGTCTCACGGCTTGCTGCTGCGTGCCAGCGGCGGGCAGTTTTGTGATCTATGCGCACGATCTCGTAGCAGATAGCAATGCTGATGGGAGTCGACGTTCGGCGTATGCGGCGGGGTTCGGGGGGTGCGATGGTTGGTATTTCGATGATGAAGACGGACGGCTTCTCGCTCCTGCGCTGTGGCACGTACTGTACAGTAGCATGCAGGTGCTTGGTCGTGCCTGCCGAAGGTTGCTGGAGCCTGGTGCGTGCGGTGTGCGGTGCGCGGTGCGCGGTGCGCGGTGCTGCGTTACACACAGCCGCCGTGTTTCACGCAGCAACTCAACTCGTCTTCAGCGTTGCCGTCTCGTCAATTGACTTGGATTCTTCCGTGCCCGCACTCTCTCAACACGCGCTAGCAGCTGTGTGCACTGTGCAGCCGTCGGCGGTGTCACGTGTCACGTCGCCGTGCGTGTGCGATGCTGCGGAAAAGACAGCGTGTCTGCGCGCGTGCAGACGAGGCTGATTCGATGTCAGAGGAATGGCTCAACACGGGCGCCCGAATGATCACGACGGAGGCTGGCCTATGACCAGAAGCTTTTTCAGGTCAAGGCCTGGCAGATGGCAGAGACTCAGAGAGCGAAGGGCGGGCGAGGAACAGCCGGGCAGAGAGACGAGCCGGTGGTGAAGTGGCGCGCAGCGGCAGCGGGCCCAAGCAGCTGACTTGGACACACAGCGACAGACACTACGGAATAACGAATGACAGGCTTCGGCTGGTCGTCGTGGTGTGAGTAGGGAGGGAGGGAGTAGGGACTACTACTCGGGAGAGGGTGAGCCAGAGTGCAGTGCCAGTCCCCTTGTTCCCACTGAAATGATCCAACAAGCAGTGATGATGATGATGATGATGAAGATGAAGATGATGATGATGATGATGATGATGATGATGATGATGCTAAATGTAAACACAAGCAATGCTCATGACAACCAACGGTGCGCGATCCAAGGTCTCGTGCCAGCCTGCGATTCTGCCAGAGTCTTGAGATGGGCCAGCAGGAGCAGACGCAGAAGCAGACGTAGAAGCAGACGCAGAAGCCGAATCCGCCGACTCACCACTCACCACCCACTCACCTCACAATCATCGCGCAGCCGATCCGCCTTCTAACATTCTAGTGTGCTTCCACGCCAATCCCACTAGTACTGCCAGTGCCAGCCTGCCAGGCCGGCCGTGAAAGACTCACAGACGCTACCCACGCGCTAGACAGCCATACCCTTCGCCTCCAACGCTTCGCAATGCAAGCATCGCAGGGCCTTCCATTCCTTCCAGAACACACAACTTCCCAGGGCCTTACCGCCATGCCATGTACTACGTCTCACCTTGCCGTCCTGCACCCGCGCTCTCGGGTGCGGAGCGCAATCCGTTTGTTGGAATCGCCTTCTTTGTCCACGGCGTGGCCGAAGAATGCCGTTCCCAGTGCTCGCGCGTGTCAACATCGTCGATCCCGATCAGTGGATGGAACCCCTTTCAAACCACCACAGCGCCCGCATAGCGTAAGAAGAGGGGAACATGAGCAAGCCAAGTATGCAAGACAGGAACGAATCCAAGGCCCGCCTTACATTAGCGCACACACCTTCCCAGCACATCTGCAGCAAGCTGCAAGGCTGTCTGCTGTCGCCGAATCACAATCGAAGCCCCATAGAAGCATTCCAAGCACTGCTGACGTATCTTGAGATTGCTCGACACGGCAAGATCCATTGCATATTGTGCGACAGCACCTTGAAACGCCGTGTCCCTTGTCCAGTGTAGCCACGGAGATTATCGCGAGTGAGCATGAGAATGTGCGCGCCCGCCGCCCGCCGCAGCAAACAACATTCGCCGTGCTTCGCGACAGCCCTCGTGCGTTCGTGCGTTCGTGCGTGCGTGCGTGCGTGCATGACGAGTGAAAAATTTGTAATCACCGCTACAAATGAAAGGCCGCCAGGCATCATCCCCTCCCTCGTCAGCTCACATCAGGTAAACGAGTCCCCCCATCTCCAAAAAAGACTGCAAGCGAGAAGGCGACCGACATCCCTGAGCAAGAACAAGGGTGCTTTCGTGAGAGTAAGAGAGTCAACCCGTGATGTGATGATGTAAGCGGGCTGCTCAAATCTCATTCTCTCCACGGTTGAATCTAAGACACCACCACACGCACAGAAGTATTCTCGAACTTTTCCGAAATGGTGCTTAGCTCGGATATCTCCCAACGCCGCACCGAGCCGGATCTCGTAAGGCAGAAGATTCCTCCTTCACGAAGCAGCAGCCAAAGCCAGTGCCATTCATTGTTCCAGGTTGCCTTTTCTTTGCAGGCTGAGTCCACGTGCTCTTTAAATTATCATTACACGGATAACGAATTCCTCCTGATCACTCATGCACAGCACAGACTACAAGGCGAAGGTACATTACTTACTTCCGAAAATGCGACCGAGACAGCATTCCAGGTGGAGACAGTTTGCCATTCAACGGTGTGACCGCCGTCCGTGACCATCTTGCTGTACAGTAGGACCGATACGTTGCATCAGGCACGCTCTCACTCAGGCTCATGAGATTCTAAGGCCAATAACACAAGGACTCCATTCACACACGAGGAAAAAATATTGGATGGATGCGATGGATGAAATATGGATTCAGTAGGACATATCGAATCAATCCCAGCACAATGGAATAGGCATGTAATCCTCACTCCTCCGACCAGCCCACTTTCAATCGTCCTCCGACTCCACCCTTCCCTCCGACCAGCGAAGCCGTGTCTCCACCACTCCCAATGGCGCATCTCGCGTGGTGACGTGAAAACATGCATCGCCAATCCCGGTTCCCGACAGCGCTGCCATTTGTGTAGTCTTGGAAACACCTTCCACATGTATCTTAGGTAGCTATGCGTGATCGGTCTTCTACCCGAATACGTATCGTCACCATGGTTCGTTGTGAACATGGGTATATCAATGCTCAATTCTCCGCTCGAATGTCGCATGGGTCCATGCCAATCAGATGAAGTAATCGAATATGCCTGTCAATAGTGCTTCAGTGGTATAGAGCCCATATCATGCGTCGCATGCATATCATATGGGGTCAGTGCATAGTGTCCAGACAAGCAGTGGTTGCGCGTGATGATAACGGCATCTATGTAGTGACATGCTACTGAGTATGTGACTGGACTTCCTCGTGGGTAGTCGGGCGTGCAACGATTTTAAAAAATATGCTGCCTTCTGCGAAAGCTGATTCTGCACAGGCAGTTGCTCGCGGTTACCGTGAGTAGAATTCTAGTCCCAAGCAGAACCCCAGTCATCCTCTTCCTCTTGCGCAGCGGGCGCAGGTGCCGTCTTGGACTTGGCAGCGGGTTTCGAGATCGTAGATGTGGTTGATGCTCTTGGCGCAGTTCTCGGTCTCGAAGGTGGGGCCGATTTTGTCACCGGAGTTGTCTTCTTTGAAAGTCCTTTTGGTAAGGGCTTCTTGCTGGCTTGTTTTGACTGGGCCTGAGCATTTAGCCACCCTTCAAAATCAGGTTCGCCGCCGTCGTCATACGCGACGCTGGTGGGCTTCGACGTCGTTGATGGCTCAGACCATGGCTCGTCTTCGGCAGGCGGATCATCATTCAGGTCGCCCCATGCATCCTCTGC
Organism: Pseudocercospora musae; assembly: GCA_001578225.1. NCBI lineage: Eukaryota > Fungi > Ascomycota > Dothideomycetes > Mycosphaerellales > Mycosphaerellaceae > Pseudocercospora > Pseudocercospora musae. Next base: position 12,625 of record LFZO01000026.1, on the reverse strand, counting down.
CCCGAAATCTTCTTCATCTGGTGGCGCCGATGTGGCAACGAATGTGGTTCGTAATCCAGGTGCAACTCTGGGCATCGACGCTGTTGAAGATGTCGGTTGAAGTCCCGGGCCGAGAGGCGATGATGTGCCGTTCGTTACCGGGCCCGGGGATGAGGCGGTTCTTTCCAGCGCCGGTTTGGGTGCCAGACCTGTGCCGTTGGGCTGGATTTCACCTGCTGCCGTGCTGAGTTTGTTTGTGAATGAGGATACTGCCCAACCAATCCATTGACCACTTGCGCCAGCGGCACCGGGCTGTGGTGTACTCATCCTTGTTGCCCCTGCTGAAGCGGTTTCTGGCGGGGGTAGTACGGTGTCTGGCAGGGTGTTCTGGTACTTCCTTATGCGTTCGACGTAGATTTGATGAGTCTTGTTGGCCTGATCTCGAATCAATTTCTCCTTATCGACCAGGGATGGGCAAATGGCGGGAAGCATTTTCGTCGCGCAGTCATCCTCGCTGAACACGTCTGCTGTTGCAGCTAGTGCCATAAGTGCGGCATTGCGCGCATGTACGAATGGATCCCGAAGAGCCCGCGAAAAGGCTGCGCTAAGCACTTTCGCTCGAGTGCTCACGCCTAAGTTCTTGGCGATTTTGCCAAGGCATATTGTGGTGTTGGTACGGATTCCAGGTTGTTCGTCATTTGCAGTCTTCGCCAGATGTCGCAGTAGCTCGCCATTGACTATGCGGTCAGACAATTTCGGAGTTACAACAAGTACTGCTTTGACCGTCTGTTCGCGAACAAGGGGCGCCAAATCTCCAAATCCAGTTACCATTTGTGGGAAGATCTTATCTGACACGGTCTTCTGGCTCAAGTAGTCAATCATGTGAGGTAAGTTATCCAGGAGACATACGCGCAATGCCCTATCCGGGCTGGCAAAAAGTCGTATGATCACTGGCGTGACCTGAGCTGTGTACTCATCCTCGGAAAGCTTTGTGGATATACGCATCGCAAGGGCGAAGGACTTTGGGCCGCCACCCCCAAATTCGACCGCTTTCAGAAGTTCCGGTAGAACTTTGACCTTGAAGAAGTCCCCAGGGAATTCATCAGACTCGACGACCTTTTCAAGCTCACTGAGGCCTGTTAGCCGGCTCCTAACAGGGTCGATAGAAGAGTCCTACCTGATGAACGCGTCTTTCTCTGCCTCGCTCTTCAATCCCATGCTATCAATACCATCTGTGAGTTGGATGAGCGGGGTGTCGAAGAAGCTTCCGCTCCTAGCGCCTTGCTCCAAGAAGTGCGCAACGCTTAGTCGCATTTTAGGCAGCGCGTGGGTCAGCCGCTTGTAGCTGTTCTGCATGTTCACCGGGATGTTCTTGGTTGAGCCGATTTGGTCTGAGCCCGAGAAGCCTCCATTGAAGACTTCTGACACAAGAATACCGTAGTTGTATGCATCAACGGCATGTGTCGGATTCCGTCGCACACTGTCCCATCCACCTTTGACAACCTCTGGAGGTGTGTAGCGCCCGATGTCTGGCACCAAACTGCCTTGTGTGAATATGACTGCATCATCCTCTTTCATGGAGCTCAATATTTCCAGTCCCGCAACCTTCCATTCTCCGCTGTCGCTTGTGTAGATGGAAGACGCGCGAATATTTCCATGTACTGAGGCTGCTTCGTCATTGATGAATTTCAGCGTCTTCGCCACGCTGTGAAGACCCCATTTCAGACTCTCTTCGCTCAGTGCTTTCCGCCTCGTCGACCAGTTCAGCGGAGTTATCCGTTCAGTGGCAATGTAGATAAGCTGGTCTGTCTAGCTTGGTGTCCAATAAGCAAATGCGCATATTCTGTCTATATCTTTCGCACCCACCTCAATAGTGTCCAACACTTTCACGACTCCTGGATGCCGTAATGTCTTGAACTTTCTCAGCGCATTCTTGGCGAGTGGTAGGCGGGATCGGTTCGCGTTGATGTCGAAGGAGAAGATGCTGCATTTTGAGCCGTCTTCCTGGACATTATCAGCCTGGCATAAACACGCCAGTCCCACCTGTGCGAGTGTCATACCCGCTTCGTGCCATTGTGCAACGTCCAGATAGACTGATCAATGTCTACTCGATCGCCAAAGGAGTATCCAAAAGGAAACCCTTTCGCTATGGACGCCACTGCCGATTTGAGGAAGTCCATCCCGCGGATACCTTATATATGTCAGGCCCGTTGCGTAGAGGACGATGGTCAATCAGCCAAGAAAGAAAGAGAGAGAGAGAGAGAGCCTTCAGTCTCCGCCACGAAGGACAACTTGTACGATCAGAAAGCCAACAAGCGCCTCGGCGGGACATTATCGAACCCTTGGAGTAACTCTATTTAAAGTCGGCGGGCGCTACTAAAACACGGGAAGAAGCGACAACTCCATCCCTTCTTTGCTTTCCTCGCCTCGTTCTTCCTCCCTTCCAGCGCCGGTAAGGCATAAGCACACTGTCGCTTCGCCATCATGAGATACGAGCCTTGATTTCGCGTACTCTGTGCCTTGAGCTGTGGCAAATCGCACGCGCGCGTCTCATGCTTAGCCGTGATTGGGTTGAGCACGGTCTTCCACCTGCTGGCGCTGGCCTGTTCACGGCCTTTATTACAAGCGGCTGCGAAGACTTTATCAAGACCTCGGCTGATAAGTCTATCGTCAAGCCCTCTGCTGTAGATGAGCAAGATGTCGAAGCCGCGATGCACACTTTGAAGACAGTATCATGTCTCTCGCCTTGAGCTTCCCGCGCGAGTCGATGTGCGATTGGACGTTGCAAGGCTCTCTTGCGGTGCAGACCTTGCAGATCGCTCTGCAGGTTTCTTGCAGGGACTTGACGAGAAGCAACGACAAGATCTCAGCCGGAAGAACCAGGAAACTATTCGCTTTATCGAGTGATAATGGGCATCGGCTGTGAACGAGCCCGTCGATGATGAAGCGGTAAAGTGATGAGTTGCTGGGGAGGTTTTCAAAGGCATACGCCGCCTCCTGGAAAGACGGCAGGAAGTAATCTCGAGGCTTCTCCATTAAAGCTTTCAGCTGAACGGTGACCATGATCGCGTTGCGAAGGGCCTTCGTGTCGTATTTGTCTGCGAAGATGAAGAGTTCGAACAGCTTCCTCCAGCGCCAAGTGATTGCGTTCGACTTGTCGTTCTCGTGATGGTTATCCTGCTGACCTGTAGTTGTATTAAAGCTTGGATCTGGCTGATCGCCCGGATCCTAGAAGAGATAAATGAAGACCTCGAACACCCATTGTCACGTCATCCAATTCAACAGCTCCGTTACGGCCTTCCGTGTACTGCTTCTTGAATGCTGTGCTGAAATAATCTGACTTGGCACAGATGATCCCGCGTGGGAGCTGGCATTGGCGGATGGTTGGCTTGAGTCGCACTGTGAGGAGCTCTGGAGCATGCAGGTCGCTTATTCGAAATGTGGGCCCCATTGTGTGTGGCATTCTTGCGGGAATGGAAGGCTTGTATGGGGGAGTGGAATTTCTGGCTGTGCTCGTGAAGCTTGATTCACGAATTGAGTTCCTAGAGTTTCTGGTTTCGTGAGCGGAGTGAGTGGAAGAAGCTGAGTTTACATAAGGGCACTTTGACAGCTGAACCATTGCGTGCCCACATGCACAACGCATTCGCACTCTGGCAAAGTACGAAGCCCCAATTTCTGAGATGTACTCTGAAAGCATTGTTAACTAGTGAAACATGAATACAAGAATACGACTGCTCCATTTCACACTCCATACAGGTGAATAAAACATGGACAGTGTATGACTGCTTGAGCAGCGTACCAATCACCTATTGCTGTGCGCTAACAAGCTTCAGTGGTTGGTAGCTGTGAGTTGCGGCATCTTGACTGCTCAATTTCCAGGCCGTTGCGGTCATGATAAGCGACGAGGCCGTATGGGGAGATTAGCAGCTTTCCACTTTGCATGCTAGCCTTCGGTCCGTGAGCCTGTAGCCACCTCTTCGTCAGGGCAGCAAGCATTGCATTTGTTACGAAATGCCGCTGTACTACGCCCATGATGTTGCGTCAGCTTTCCGAGCAACGCCCATTCTCTACTCATCCTGCTCTGCCTCTGTCTCTTTCTTCGGCATTGTGCAATGAGCCATGCCAGGACGATTCCAGCCGTTGCGACAACCATTCCTCACATAGCCAGAGTCCCTCGGATGTACCCGATAGACGCAGTGGCTCTTGCTGAACATCCTAGGGCATCATTGCGATCTTCGGCGGCACCATCGGCAGCCGTCGCTTCATCAAAGGTTTTGAACGCCATCAAACGCTCTGCAAGGAAACTGCCGGCATCTCGCTCAAAATTGAGGCAAGTTCTTCCCCGTAATGCTCTCTCATGTACGAGGCTTCAATCTGCGTAAACCAGAAGTCAACTAGTAGACGCCGCAGTGGTGAAGTGGTGGGTAAGTGCTCGATCGCTGACCTCGTATCCGCCAGAGTAGGCATCTCGAGAATCACTGGGACGATCACCATGAGCTTAGCTTGGATGAAGTTCATGGCAGCGCTTCGCAGATCAGCTGTATCGTATAATCGTACTTGTCAGCAAACACATAGATGGCGAAACGCAGTGACCAAGACCAAGTGACAGGCTTTGCTGGATGTTGGGCTGGATTGACCACTGCTACAACCGACGGCGTGACTATCTACCCTTACGGCAGCAGTCCTGTTGGTCTACTCATCTTCACCGAGAAGCTCTACTTCGCTGAGACCTTGAGTGTGGATGCGTCCACTCTACCACGCTTGCCCTCCAGCTCAGACCGGTCTTCAGGCACAGCGGAGCAGAATGCTGCGGTCATTGCTGGCACGCTCGGGCAGGAAGGCAAGTATACCGTCGACGAAGATCAGGACTTGGAAAGCAATGTCATCCGGACAAGTACTTTCCCGAACTACGTCGGGGCTGCGCGGAACACATCTGCGCTGAGGTTGGAGGTAGACATGACCGGACAGCGTGTGACGGAAGTGCTACAGGACTATGGAAGTCCCCCGCTACTTATGATCGAGTGCAAGAGAATGCAATGCACTGAGATGGACGTGTGAAGTAGGAATGGCGAAGTCAAATCTAGACTTTGACAAGGATCATCCTCCCACTTCACGCTGCCCCTTTCTGCCCGCCGTCGTTGGACGCCTCCTACACGAAGTACTACATTGCTCACTACAGTACACGTCAATCAAGTCGTACACCAGAGTACTCCGGACCACTTGTTCGTAGTGCAGCCATTCATTCATCCATCCAACCAAATACACTCTTTCGAGAAAACAACCAATCACTCATTTCCGTCGCGACCTCCCCTACACGCCTGATACATTACACGACAGGGAGCAGCATTCCTTCATTCGGCCTTGCGAATCAACAGACACCACCGCCACTAGACTTCCTACACATTTCTTCCATAATACTAGAGGACAATATGTTTGCCAAGGCTTCTACTGTCTTTGCCATTCTGGCCGTTGCCGCGCAGGTCGTGGTCGCGACTCCTCCAGCTTGCGTGATTGGGGCTGTCAAGTAAGTAGGCCCCCTTGCAGGAGAAAAGCAGGACGCGCGAAGAGACAAGACGCTGACAATCATTCTCCCACAGCACTCAAGATGACCCCTCCGACTTCAAGGCCGTCTGCGGCGCAAGCGAAGTCCAGCAGTACATGAGCAGCAAATGCGGCAACTACCTCGACACCGCACAATCGTACTTCTCAGACTACTGCAAAGCCAACGACGCCCAAGTCGCATCCATCTCTTCCTCTACCTCCTCCTCCTCCCACTCCGCAACCAAATCCTCCTCCGGCGCTTCCCACTCCGCGACCTCGACCGGTTCCGCAAGCCCCTCCGAAGCAGGTACTCATTCCAGCTCTTCTACTATGACTGCAGGCGCTGCCTACCCAGTTGGCACGGGCGCTTCAGGTTTCACTACCTCTGCAATTGCTAACGGCAGTTACACAGCGGGCACTGCAACCGGTACTGTGCCTTCACAGACTGAGTCCGGCCTCGCCAGTAGCACGGGCGGTGCTGCGAGATTGGGCATGGATCTTGTCGGGATGGCTGCTTTGGGTGTGTTCGGTGCTATGCTTGCATTGTAAGCGTAAGAGGTGCTATAGCAGAGAAGATTTCGTGGTGATCATTTGTGGGGAGTTCAACTCGCATTGTGTGTCATTCAAAAGAGATGTGTGTGCATATAGAAGGCATGGAAATCTGATGTATTTTCTTTTCTCGCATGGATGGACAGCTTTAGCTTGTCTTGTCCTGGTCTCTTTTAGTTGTGTGAAGGGAATAATGAAAGTTTGCGATATGATCATATGGGCAGTAGAGACTTCTATCTGCCTGCGAGAATGGGTATCACGCGTAATGTGACGCGTGGTGAGTAGACCTGAAGTCCGACCAACTAAGAGAAGCATCAAAGCACAGATTGAGACGAGATTCCTGCCATGTTTGATATAGCTCTTGAATCTTCGCAAGGTATATCTACAACGAACTATATGTATGTCATTCTTCACGAGCCCAGCACTCCTATGACGGAGCCTTGTATCCAACCTCAGCAAGCCCATCCTTCAACGCCTGAATGGCACGATCAATGTCATCCTTCTTGCTATCCGTCACGCTGACACCCATATGTCCAAATCGGATGTACTTGGTTGCGATCTCCTTGTGCAGACCACCAGCGAAGACGACGCCCTTCTTGAGCAAGTTTGGCAGGATCTCCGGTGGCTTGAGGTCGTTTGGTAGGTAGATGGCTGTCATACAGTTGGCTTGGTTCTCGCGTTTCGTGGCGAGTTGCTTGAGGCCGAGATCTGCTACTGCTTTCTTGACCTTGTCTGAGACTTCCCTGTGGCGCGCGAATCTTTCGCTGAGTGGCTTAGAGAGGATCTGAGTAAGGGCTGTGTGGAGGGCGTGGATGAGTTGAGGTGATGGGGTTGCGAAGTATGATGGCTTCTTGGCTTCGTAGTTTTGCATGATTGGTAGCCAATTTTGCCACGATGCGAAGTAAGAGTTTGGTCGGGTCTTTCTGCTCTTGAAGGCTTCGATGGCGCGGCCAGAAGCCATGATGATAGAGAGACCTGCTGGGCAGCCAATGGCCTTTTGTGAGGCGGTAAGGACGACATCGATGTCCCAGTCGTCGAATCGAATCTCCTCGCCACCCACTGAGCAGACTCCGTCCACGATGAGCAAGGTCTCTGGAGTGACTTTGCGGACGAGCTTGGAAAGAGGCTCGATCTCTGAAAGCACACCAGTAGAGGTGTCTGTGTGTGTCACTGTGATGACCTTGTACTTCTTCTCTTTCAATGCCTTCTCGATCTCGTCTAGCTGTGGCCGGTCACCGATTGGAGCTTTTAGCTGCGTTGCTTTTACGCCATATGTCTCGAAACAGTCTGCGAAGCTATCTGCGAAGTAGCCAGTGTGCAACACGAGTGCATCGTCACCAGGCTCTGTCAAGTTGGCCGCGACTTGATCCCACCCCAGAGTTCCTGAGCCAGAGATGATGAAAGGCTGACTAGCTGGATTCTCGGTTTGAAACAGCTTTCGCAGCATGGAAAGAGTCTCGCCAAAGGTGTTCACAAATGGTTGGCCAACATGAGATTCAGAGTAATGGCTCATCGATTGCAAGACGGCATCATCAAATTCGATGGGTCCTGGAATCAAGAGTGCTGGGTGAGGCGCTTGGCTCGACATGTTGGTGGCAGCAGGTCTTGCTCTTTTCCCCTCTTCTTCTAGACTGATTGCAGATTGAGAAAGATGTCTTGTCTGCTCAGATTGCTTGAAAGGTCCGGATGAATTGGGGTCGTCAAACACCTTGCTTGGGCCCCGCTCAATGGAATATGGGGTATTCAAGGGAACTTCGTGGGAATTCGAGTAGCTGAAATGTCTCGAGAGTTGAGATAATCTTTCTTTTGGAGGAGACATTCGGCGGACGAGGGGTAGACGTCTTAAGAGTGTGCGTGGGGTAGCCAGAATGCCTGCTGCCGATGACGAAATGAGAGGCCGTAGTCCAATGGCGAGGTGAAGGTTCCTGCAGACAGTGGCCGGCCTTCGCCGCAATAGCCGCCTTTGAGGTTTTCGAAGAATTTCGCCGTTTGCTTGGAAGAAACTCCCTGGCCGCGATAGAAGGGGAGCCACTGAACGGCAAGCGCTATATCAATAACGTAGAACTGCGGCGACAGGTGTTGTTTCGGAGACTTTCCAGATCACCGGATGAGACCCCTGGAGATTAATTCGTGCTGTTCCGAACACTTTTCGAGCCACGAGAGGAGAAGTTGCAGTACCTTGTATGCGTCTGAACAATATTAGCCAGTGGCAATCAATCGTGAGAGGGGAGGAAAGTGCTTCAATCGGAAGGATGGGCGTGATATTACTGAGACTGCAAAAAATGTATCTCGCTGTCGGCAATGTTTCCGTCAGAGGCATTGGACGACGCGGCTGTGCCCGCCGAGCTATTCTCCCTTGCAAATTGGTCGGGATTGGCGCCGATCGCCCTCCACCAAATTCCTTAGTAAATCCGTCTATATCAATCTGAATATATTACTAACTCTTTAAAGCCTTAAATCTCGTAGTATAGACGTATTTAGGGTATTATTTTGTAGCCCTAATCGAGCTCTATATAGCGTACCTATCTTCGCCGAAATCGACTATATATCGTACTAGCGCTATCCTCTAACGTATATTATCGACTATAGCGCCTCTTACGACCTAGGATTGCAATACTATAGAACATCTCTTAAGGAAGGATTAGGTAGGCCCTAAAGTAGTAGAATTATTACTCGGATAGTATAGAGGCTCGCGTACCTTAATTTAGAAGAAGATAAAGCGTTTCTACGAGCGAGGTACGGTTAGGCTAAAGAACGTAGGTAGGCCGCGTATAATACTACTACATATATGTAATTTCGTAGTAGATAAGTTATTATCGCGGACGTTGTATTAGTATAAGGAGGTTTAGTTATTACTACTATATCGCTATAGCGAGTCCTTCTCGATCGCTACGATCTCGTACCTTCTAAAGAGCGAGGACTTTACGTATAAGATATTGTCTCGATACGCTAAATAGCGCGATCCGGTTACGAGGTTAATATATAAGGCCTAGATATAGAAGCTATAGCTATAGTAGCTAGTATATTGTAACGAGACATATATTAGCGATAGGACCGCGTTAAGGACTCGAGGATAGGTACCGAGAGGTCGGAAGGCGCGAGATGTTAAGTACCTATATATTAGGGGCTAGGTATATAGTAACGTATAGAATACCCGCCTAACCGATAATATAGTAGGTAGTAGAACTAACAAGTGCCTCCTAAAAGGATTGCGTAGAGCGCTAGGTTAAAAAAGGCTATACGAGTTACGTACGTCTAGCGTACGCCCCTAGCGCGCGCCGCTTAGTATACTTAGGACTTAGTAAGAGACCTTACCTTATCGAGGTCCTTATAACTATCCCCTTTCTCCTAGTATAGCTATCCCTAGCTATAGACAAACCTAACTCCTCGTTAGGCTATCCTATATATGTATTCTCTCGCGCCTCTAGCGCTTCGAATATACCTCGCGTACGTTACTACTTTATATAGCTAGTTACTACGCGAAAACTCTTTATTACTATATAGTAGAATTTTCATGTTTCTACTAGTAACGTAGCTAGGCAGGTCTAGCGTATTCCTAAGAACGTATTAATTGTTATTATTAGTAACTAGGTAGCCCGTATATAAGTAGTGTCTATAGTCTACCTAAAAACTTCTCCCGTTTCTAAGCTTTCTACTAGTACTACGCTAGTACCTCGCTAGTACTACGCAAGCTCCTCTTATACTCTAACTAACAATTTTCATACCCCTCTCTATATAGACCTAGCTCGTATCCCGCTTACGTCGCGTAAGCGTAGCGCCGCTAGTCCTACTACCCTAGTTACGGCTAGTAAGCGCTTTAGGCCTAATATAGAAGGCTATAGTAGATACTTCCTATACATAACTACTAATAGTAAGAATAATCCCTACGCGCTCCTCGTACGCGTCTCGTAACTAATCCGCTATAGAGGACCTAAATAATATATATATTAGAGGTAATATATACCCTACTACTAAGAAGAAGTACTAGAGATATACTAAGGGGCACTATCCCTATAAGCTAGTTATAGCACTATACCTCGTCGCGCTACTCTAGCGTATACGCGTAGCTTACGCTAAGCGTACTACTTACGACCTAGACAACCCCAAGTATAGGGGTAATCCTATCTAGGCTTAGATTAGCCTCGACGAGATCTAGTAGCGCCTAGACGTATACGTAGACTATACGTATCGCTTCCTCTTCGTACGCGTCGCGTCTACTAACCGCCTAGCTTTCCTAGAAGTTAAGAAATCTCTAAATAGCTACTACCGTAATAAGAATAAGATTACTAGTAACGGTACGCTACTTAAGCGTAGCCGTAGCGCTAGCGTCGTACTAGCTACTACTAACGGCCTAAACTTAGTAGCTATCTTAGAGCGCATTAATATTAACCTTTCTAGCCTAGTAGAAATCGGCCGTTAGGTACGCATTATCTCTATACCCCTATCGCCTATTAAGCGTATACTAACTACGATAGAACCTCGCCCTAAAGGGGGCATATACTACTATAGTAGTAGTCGATACTACTATAGGCTTTCTATCTATACCTAAGCCTAAGTAGGGTAAGGGTTCTAATAGTTACGAGAGTAACTAGCTCTACGGGGCTAGTTAGTAGGTTGTACGCCTATAGCGCGTAAGCGCTACGAATACATAATTTCCTTTGTTCTAAGCTATGTCGAGCTAAGGAGGGCCGATAGGTATAAATGGATTATAAGCTATAATAGAAGCTATAAGGAATAGTAGGGGCTAAAGTAGGAATAGCAAGTGTGTTGTTATTATCTATAGGTTAGAGCTAAACCTAAAAGGTATTAGCTTAGATTAGTTACATGATAGTCATTATATAATCTAGTCTGCCTTAGCATCCCTTACTAGGTTACTAACTAGACTGTATATTCTAATACTCCTACTTAGATTAGTTGGTCTACAAATCCTAATTCTAACTAATATAATCTAACAAGAACTTCAATTAGCTAATTAGATGTAATGGCTTCTAGATTAGCATAGCGTATCCAATCTACTAGGTTCAATTCCTAGATCTAGTGTTTGCCCGCTTAGTAGAGTTTAAACTCCTCTAAGTAGGTACTTTTGTCCCTTTATACTAACTATAGTTGTCTAATAAATTCCTAGAACTGTGGCCCTGTCTTTAGCTTAGTTAGGCTATTAGCTACTATCTCTTTTGTTAGAGTGTATTCTACTACAATCTTTCTTTACTACTAAAGATTTCTAACCTTATTGAAACTAATATTAATATGTTTTGATCTCTCATAGGTATAAGCATCTTTAATAAGAGTTAAAGCTACCTAGTTATTACCTATAATCTAAATAGGTCTAACTTTATTCACTGTATTAGAATTTCCTTTAATTAATAGTTAGAATAAGCATTCTCCTACTAACTATATACAATCCATCTCCCTTAGGAGTGCTATAAGGAATTGAGATTGCTTTGTATATACATTTATTGCTATATACTTAGCTTCTATAGTTAATGTAGTAACTAACTTCTACTTCTTACTTATCTAAGAAACTAGTAATCTATAGAGAAAGAAGATGCTTCTAAGGATCGAGACTCTATTAGCTTTATCCATTGCATAATTAGAGTCTAAATATCCTATTAGCTTTCCTCCTCCCCTCCTAAACATCAACCCTAGACTTAGGAATAATCTTAGGTATCTAGCTAGTTTTCTGAGTGCTTTTAGATGTCTCTTAAATAGATCTAACGTATATAATCCTAATCTTCTAAGGGCAAAAGCAATATTAGGTCTTGTTATAGTCATTAGCTACATCTATGTACCATTCTAGCTTTAGTACTTAGTCTTGTTATACCTTTCTTTATTTAAGTTAGATTTTCTTAGACTCTCATAGCTATTAAGTAGTAATAAGGTTAGGTAGGCTATTTCTTTAGTTATTCTAAACTTGGTAAGGTTTTCCTAGATATAGTATTCTTAGTCTAGCTTTAGAGTACCATTCTTTCTATCTCTAGTAAGCTTCATCCTAAGAATTTTAGTTAGTTTACCTAGGTCTTTGATTTTGAATACCTTACCTAGTTCCTTCTTGAACTAGAGAATATCTTCTAGCTTTAGTACTACAATAGGAATGTTATCTATATAGGTAAAGACTATTAGGTTCCTTCCTCTATAAATAAGCAAACATAGGTCTACCTCTAACTAATAGAATCCTATTTCCTCTAGCTTTAAGACACATAGCTTGTTCTAGTCTCTTACTACTTGTTTTAGGCTATACAAGCTCCTTAGGATTTTTAGGGCTATGCCTTGTAGGACCTCTACACCTAGTAGTAGGATTATAAAGATGTCTTCTTATAGGGTACTTTTAGTAAATGCATTGTTTACATCTACTTAGTGTAGCTCTAGATCCTTTTTATATATAGTAGCTATAAACACTCTAAGTGTATTATGCCTAACTATTAGTACAAATGTCTCCTAGAAATCTATCCCAAATTTCTAAGAGAACCCCCTTATAACTAGTCTTGCTTTGAACTTGTTAATTGCTCTACTAATTAGTCTCTTTATATTAAATACCTATTTTGAAGTAACTAGGTTT